>JAFJYJ010000141.1:282500-300000 GCA_019022615.1 Acacia melanoxylon | reverse complement strand
TTGTAGCCTTTTGTCATTCCTACGATGACACAACAGCCATTAGGGGAGTTAGAAAAACGCTCAAGCTCAGGGCATCATGTAAGAGAGAATAGTGAATATGTTAGATTGGTAATATCTGATGAACCAAGGGCTATTGAAGCTGAAACATTGCAGCCTCAAGCAGAAACAAGAGTCAAATCTTTCTTGTGGTGGATCAAAGTCTTTTTAGGGTGCCTTCTGATTGTTATACTTGCTATTGTTCTCGTGAAATGGGGGCTCCCATTTGTTTTTGAGAAGGTACTTCTTTTTTCATTACAATTATTTTGTTTTAATTGACATATCTCCTCTAGGATGTGGGTTTCAATAATTAGACTAATGCAATTGACTTTCCATCTGATGTGCAAACTAATGCATTTACATTTACTGATACATACGCTTGCTGATATTTTTCTCTTTTGAGATGTATTACATCAGTATGAAATCAATCAAATCTTTTAGATAATTCAGGAGAAATTCTTAGGTAGGCATAGTCTGAGCAGAACTTGTGGACCATGATAATCATGAAATGACATGTAAGATGTAACCATGGTAGATTCACTTTTCATTAAGACCCACCTCTAACATGCATGAAAATCTCATTTGTTTGGTTTACCTATCTTCTATATATTGGATTTTTTTTTTTTTTTTTTTTTTTAAAGGGAGATGATATGCTAATTCTTTTGGAATGAAGGAAATGCTTGAATGAACAATTCATGTTTTAAAGTTTTATCTTTTTCATTTTAGATTCTTTACCCAATAATGGAGTGGGAAGCTACTGCCTTTGGCCGTCCAGTTCTTGCCTTGGTACTCATCGCTTCTCTGGCTTTATTCCCTGTGCTCTTGATCCCCTCTGGCCCTTCCATGTGGCTGGCTGGGATGATTTTTGGTTATGGCCTTGGCTTTGTTATAATAATGGTTGGAACAACGATTGGCATGGTCCTTCCTTACTTAATTGGCCTATTGTTCCGTGACCGCATTCATGTAAGTCTTCATATTTTAACCAATGGCACTTCATCCCCAAAATTATGGTTTAATTATTACTTTTTAAAATAAACATATAAATGTGTGTGCAGCAATGGTTGAAGAGATGGCCTCAGAATGCTGCACTTATTAGGCTTGTTGGGGAAGGGAGCTGGTTTGATCAATTTCGTGTGGTTGCTTTATTTAGGATTTCTCCTTTTCCCTATACTATATTCAATTACGCAGTAGTGGTGACAAACATGAGGTTTTGGCCCTACTTACTTGGATCAATAACTGGAATGGTTCCTGAATCTTTCATCTACATCTACAGGTCTGTTCTTTTCTGTTTTCCTCATTTAAATAAATGGTACAGTGAAGTTACTTTTGTGTTTGGTAATATCAGTTTCTCCATTAGGGGAAAAAACCATTTGAAGATATGTTTGACATTTTTTGAAAGAACCTCATAAAAAACGCCTTGACTTCCACTGTTTCTTGTAGAGCATCTAACATCTAACATCTAATTATTGCACCAAAGTTTTGTCCTTTAATTATGGAGAGTGCTTCATTTAGGCGCACACCCAAGCTTGCCGGGAAAGAAAGCGCAATATATCAAAGAAGTAAGGAAAGAAAGAAAAAAAGATTAATTAGTATATGGTAAATACTAAATGGAACATGTCACTTTCTTCCTTGCTATGAAGCACTGACACTTGCAAAAAGATCCGTGTGATTTTCTAACATGTCAAAACATCATACTACTCAGTTAATATAAGAGCTTGTTGACTTTTCTTTAAGAGATTAAGTAAGTTAAATAAGTTATATTAAAATATTTATATTTATCGTTTTTCTTCAAACTAATTTGCCTAATTTATAAACTGATATATAATATAATAACATACAACATATGCTATGATTAAGTAACTTATTTGACTTCTTTAATCCCTCTAAAAATAGCCCACTAGATCTTATATTAAGGACCGGAGGACAAATACTCCATTGTATGATTTTCTTGCCAGACTCCAAAAGGTAATAAAACGGGATAGGCATATGTAGGATGCTAATGATTGGATGGCTAATTTTTGTGCTGTAAAGGGAGAATCTGCTTTCCTCCTTGTACCAAAGGCTCGCCAATCAATTATTTTGTTTTCCTCGTATATGATTCATCAACGTCTATTTTCTTACATTTGTCAAATTTCGAGCAGCGGTCGATTGATAAGGACCTTGGCTGATGCACAGTATGGGAAGCATCGGATGACGACAGTAGAGATCGTATACAATATTATTTCATTCGTAATTGCAGTAGTTACCATTGTTGTCTTCACTGTATATGCAAAAAGGACTTTGAATGAACTGAAAATGGCACAGGCTGCTGAACAGGAAGCTGCCTCTTCTGTCTCAGTGAATGTTGGTTTTGAGATGGATAAGCTTCCTCTTGAAAGGCCTAAGCAGCACAGTTCCACTATTTTATGATGCTGTTTTATACTATATATCAATGAATATCTGTAAAATCTGGTGCAGTGTCAAATTATTACTGTAATTTTGTTTTCTTTTCTGCCTATACTGTGACCTATGATGATAGATAACTTGTAATTACGAAGTGAGATAGAGAAACAATAGCTACTGTATAATATATTAGTATTGTAAGCTGAGGAGCAATAATAGTTATGCCAGTTCCAAATCTAATTCATCAATAATCAAAATGTTGTGCCACTAGGTGAATGGCGACTCTATTTTTATTGGGTAAAAAGTTGCAATGAAGGACCATCATCTTTTAATATTCATAAAGAAACATCGTGAACAAATTCAGAAAAATTTCTTAAGGTTATGAAAAATATCATTAGAGTTGAGACAATTGTTATATATACCAGTAAAATCACAAATACGGAAAGGTTTTCATTTGTCTCTACTAGTGTTATACATATATCCATGTAAATACAAGCTTGATTTCGCATGAAGCTAGTGCATGTCTTGTACGTTGATGATCGCATCTTGTGAAGCAAGAGGAATTTGGCTTGGGCGATTGACCATCTTGTTTGTAGCGGGCCCACTATCTCTGTTTCGCTCACGCCGCCATTCTAGGAGAGCGTTCTCTAAATGCTCTTGGAACATTCCCCTCTTAAATCCGGTTCCCATCTGAGTCACTATTGCATACAGAGGCAAGGTGCTGTAACTGCACAGCACTTGAACAATCACACTGCGAGCCACCAGCAACAAGTGATGAGCACAGCCTGGCTATTGTATATTGTGTGTGTGTGTGTGTGTGTATTACAGACATTCACATTACCCCATTATAAGTCTTGGGATGACGTAAGCTATTTTCTCCATGATGCATGAATCAAATCCATAAGTGCCCTGTGAAGAAATGAGACAACATAAATAATGTTAAGAGAAGAAGAAGAATGCAATCTTGCTCAGTGTAAGGACTTGGTGATGTATTTACTATTCCCGCATGACTCACCCAAATCCAGAAGAAGAATGCAATCTCGAAAGAGTTTTGAAACAGGATGAAGTGAATTAAGTCGAGCACAAGGCCTGGGCTATTGAACCAAAAGAATTTATCAGAAGGCTTCACTTGCTTTGTTGCTTCTTTCTCCTTCTGTTGCTCTGCCACTTCCTGTTCTTCTGCTCTCTTCTGATCTGACTCCTGAGCCAAACGGGCAATTATGTGCTCTAACTTGGCCCCACTAGTAGCAGAAGCTGTTCACATCAATTCAGACCACCTCAATCTATAAATCTTAGAAAAACAATCTGTTTTTATATATCATAGGAATAGGGCCAAGATGTCATCACTCATCATGAGTGATTCTGATAGCTAACTAATTCTGTCATGTTCTGTTGTTTAGAAAAAGGACTTTTGGGCTTCAGAAATTTTAGACTTTTAAATCTAACTAATAATCTTTCTGTAGGTAGTAATGTGCCGGCTTTGTTCAATGATCATACGAAGAATTTCTGCCCAAAAATAAAGAGAACATAGGAAGAATCTTAGTCACTCACTATAACCGGTAGAAAAGCTAACCAGAAGTAAGTGTACCACCCTGCAGAACAACAACATCACAATTGGTTAATTTATAAATTGCAATGTGTAGTTCGAACTTCCAACTTCTGACTTGAACTCCCAGCACGTCATAATGAAAGTTCATATTTGCACATTTCTTTTTCATCTAAATGTTATTTACGTAGTTCAGATTTCACTACTATTTTTTATATGAAACATGATTCAAAATAAACACAGGTTTCAGCTAACACTTTAAAATTAATGATTTCATTTTTGAAATCAAATCTAAACGATTCAAAGGAAATGAGAACACTTTGATTATCTCTGAACCTGTGCAGTTGAAGATGGTTACCTGCAATGTTGATCAGCAAAAAGAGAACAACAAAGAGCCAGAGGTACCAACTGTGAAGCACAGAAAAAAGGGAAAGACGGTTGAAGGAGGCTTAAACTTTAAATTTATTGGTGTCAAGTTAAATAACTAGGGGGATTGTGAATTGTGTGTCACCTTATGCCCACTACTTTTCTGAAGTCAATTTCAAGTGTCTTCATCATGTAATTGTGAAAATCAAATTCTCGTTTGCCTTGTAAATGTTCCTGAATAATTCAGAATGAAGTGAATGAGTCAATAGCGTGAAAGAAAGAAATCTAGCAAACAAGTGAATGATAACGTAATTAAATGTTAACCTTGATAAATGCTTGCCTCATAGCGATGTAGTCAGATTCAGTAACAGAGCCGTAAAATTGCTTGCAGAATGCTATCTGTCACTCAACAAAATTCTTCATCAATAATAAACCATCAATTTGATATGCTTTTCTTTATCAGATGGTACAAGAATTAAATGAATGCCCCATAATGCTCAAGTTATATGTTTGTACGTTACTGCTTCAAAGTTGTTGGAAGAAGGATAATATATGCTTATTCAAAAGTTTCATTCTCTGTTGTATCTCATTTTCTTGCATGTCATGATATGTTTGGCATTAATTGTGAAGCATACCAGCCATCCTACAACAGCCGCCCTTCTCCAAAATCCATCAGCATGCTTTTTGAAGAATTCATGGTGATGGAGATCTTGAGCATCTACTTAAAACACAAAAGGAAATAAGTTTAACATTAGAGTCTAAATGAAAGACCTAGGCCTATCTCTGACCAATACTAAAAGTTCAACTTACGCCTTTTATTTGCCTTAATATTATGTTCCCAAGTCTTCCATTGACGAATCTGCTCAATTTGGTTATAATTTTCAGTACTTGACAGCACATAATCAAGCTTTGTATCAAAGTATTAGTATCCAATGCATTACCCTTGCGCCTCCAAGAAGCAGTGTGGTGACGCAAAATACGGCATGCACAACAGCCAACACAAAGATGAAGATGTGCAGATGATGTAGTGACTCTAATGACAACAACGGAACCTTCCCCTGCTTTGCCAACCAATATATTATAAGTCGCATAGTTTATCATTTCACTTCACATATAACACAAAAATACACAAACAAACAGAAACAGAGTAAATTCTTATACCTCTTTTCTGCAGTTCCCTGAACCGTCTGTTGTAGAAAGAAGGCGTCTAGTGTTGATGATAGGGTCATAGTGCTCGGCACCTTTCTCTGACTCACCATGCCTCTTGCATGGGAGCATGTGGTTTACAAGGTGAGGTGAAATGCAAATGTGACTTATTACATTTTGGAACACAGTTAATAGAAGCGAAATGAACCCTAAAAGCATCAGCTCTGCTCAACACACGTCAGCCACACATTGGTTAGCCCAAACAACCATATAACAGGTTCATGACAATATAAAGATTTTAAGCTGGGGACACATAAGTGGAGCAAATTATATGAGAATTATATTAGATCTTCAATATATTGTCTACCGAGAATTAAATGAAAATAATGAAGGCCTTTCGGTTCATATAAGAGGTGTGCTAAGAAAGGAGTAATAAGCAAATTACCGTCTTTCAGTTTTTGCAAGGCAGCATTTAGTGCATCTTGTTTCTTCTTCTTCAAGACCTGTTACATTCACACCAACAAATATCAAACAACTGGAAGGAACAAAAGGAGAGACGCAAATCAGAAATTTAAGATAAACTCAATATCATAATAATCCATCTTCACTTCACCCATATCTATGACTGACTTATTTGTAATTTCATCTCCGTCAACAACTTGCCGACGAGGTTACTTGTTTAAGAGGCTTTTCCACTAAATGCTTTTGGATTGTTTTTAAATGCTTACAAGTAAAACGTCATTCAAGGAATGAACTAAACCTGGTTTGTTTGTTTTTGTGTGCGTGTGTGTTTTTTTTTTTGGGGGGGGGGGGGGTGTGGGGGGATGAAGAAGGGTTACAGTAAGAGATTATTGGTACCACTCCAAGCTTGTGAAGAGCACGCTCCACACAGAGAGAGATGAAGACAATGATGGAGCAGATAACAGCAACAATCCATGTTGGTGTATATTCCAAGGACTCGTTTGGTATTTCTTCCATATCTTTCTTCCTCACAACTCTCCCCTCTAGGAGATGAGGAGACGACAATCTTCAGACCTGGGAAATTTTAATTTTGTCCCTTATTACTTACTTGTGATGGCTAAGTTTCACGATCAAACATTAACAGAGAAGCTAAGAACATGGGAATGTTCTAAAAGCAGAAGGTTTGTACAGCGAGAGTGGAGTTGGCACAAAAAAGGAATCAGATTCGCCATCCGTCATAAGTAAAGCGCAGAGGAGAATACTCCTTTTGGAAAAATATGGTGTGTTTCACACGCGTGTCCACTATACAAAATAAAGGGAACACGAAATATTTATAGCCATATGAGAAAACTCACAACAAGAGACATTTGATGCTTCTTCATGCCCACTGCGTCTAAAGGCAATTTCAGAATGCCTATGTTTTTTATTGATACCTCGTGTTATATTAAAATATCCACTTACCATCCAAAATCATAGGAAGGGTACATTCTTTAAGGCCTTGTTTTGTTACCGAGCCAATTATATTATTTCTAATATTATTTCCAATTATCGCATAAAAAACGAGAATATATGACATCTTATATTATGCCATCTGAGATCCTTAAAAAACAAATGAACGATAATCCTGTACTATATACCCCTAGATCTTACAGCATAATCGTCAAAAGCCTAGGTAATAATGTAATATATAGTAATGCAACTCTGGCAATCACAATGATCCACACGGGTACACATCTGCACATGAGACTCATTTTGAGCTTCATTATGGGCATAGCATCACTTTATAATTATATCCACCCTGCTTGTGAATGCACGGCACTGATTCACTGGCACCCCATTATTGCACCATATGAAAGAAGTAAGAAGAAAATCCAAAATTGAGAAGAGAAGGAAGGAAGTTATTTGTTATGAGGATGAAGTTAGAGCAACTGCATGTATACATTTGACATACTGTAGAACAACATTCAATAATTGAGATTAAAGATTACAGTATTTGATGCATACATACATACATGCATACAACCAAAATTTGAAACACACTCTGAAGTAACAGTAAGGGATTCTTCAGTGCTATTCTGAGCGGACAATTGGCCCAGACAAGAAGACAAAGCAGGTCTAATTCCATCTGTTGAAGGATAACTAAAATCATGAGTTCGTTCAAGTGGTTTTGGATACAGGTCAGGGTTTCCATGGTGCGGGAGGTGGAGGGGCGAAGGAAACATAGGGGGAACAGCTGAGAAAATAGTATTCTTGTCTATTCCATTTGCAGGGCTTTTGTCACCTGACAGGGCCACAAGAGCAGCCACTAATCCCGCGTTTCCTGCTAGCGTTGGTTCTGTGTAGTTATAGTTAGTACGCACATCGTGGAAACCATCATGCTTGTCAGGGCCAGCAACCATGGCTCCAACAACTGTATTTGGGTTTGGCCTTGAACTGTCCCTCCATTTCCATCCTCCTGTACAGCTGTACCTAACCTTGTTCTTGGGTATGGATGCACCTCTATGGTGCACATGTTTCGGATAGCGATTTCCAAAACCCACAATGTAGCTCAATTTTCGAGGATTCTTCCCAAGGATGTAGTCAATCTGCAAGAATGCCGGCAAAAAGTTGGATCAGTGAAAGAGTCAGATTCCAAACATGGTGTGTAAGAGACCAGAATATGACGCACCTGGGTCTTGGCAAAGTCCCGAAGAACGTCAGTCGAAAAGAAATTGGGCCCACAATACCATCCGGGAGTATCAGCAGCATCAAGATAATCACTATAGAGGGTAGCCAAAAATGCTGCGTTCACAACATATTGAAGAGGCTGTGGATTACCATGGTTCAACTGTATCAAGCCCCCTGATAAAATAAAGATATATACTCAAGTTAGTTAGAATAACAAAAATTGAATGTTTGAAGAAGATAACAATCTTTACCTTTAGTTCTGTTAAAGCTTGTGAAAACTGGGAGGTAGGAGCACATTACAATGCTTGTCTGGTTGTGAAAGGTCCTTAAGATCTCCTCATAAGGATACCCAGGGCTCAAGAACAGCCTCAAACGACTCAGAAGAACCTAATAACAAAATAACAAGATTGAGAGCCAGAAGAACTAGTTTATGGATCACGGTATATATAATTAAGAAAGTACCTGAGCACCAGCGAGCTTGTTATCCCAGCTGAGGACACCATAATCAGAGCCACCCCAGAAGGCACCGGCATGCTTGGCGAGGCCAGGAGCGGTAGCAAGTTTTAGATAAGAGGAGTTTCCAGTAGCATAATACATCCAAGCCCCTCCCCACACAAACTCATCCCAGTAGCTAGAGGAATTGTAGAATATTGCAGCTTCTGAACCACCCCCACTGTATCGGCCTCTCTGTTCCCTTGCAAACTTGAAGAGCGTGGTTGCGCCGTGAACAAGTTTCTGGGAATAAGCCTTTTTGTCTTTGAAAACAATGGATGCAGAGGCTAAAGCAGCAGCCATTTCTGCTGCAAGATCTGAACAACTGTGACATTCGGTTACAGATCGATCATAATCGATGTCCTCTGGCCGCATCCAGCAGTAATGGTCATTCGGAGTTGTGCTTCCTCCAGAAGTATCCCCTGACCCGACCTGTCAAATTAAAATTAAACAAATACTTGAATTGATTGCCCCGGGCACATTTTCCATATATATATCACGGAAGGAAGCATATATTGCTTACTTGTGCAACAAGTGTGGTGATGGAGTCAGCAGAATTATTGAAGGTTTTAAGCAAGTAATCTGTCCCCCATTTAATTATCTCCTTTACGTGGTCGAGTTCGCCGGCGGCTTCATACTTTGCTCTATATTCAATTACACTCCAGCTCAACATGGTCATGGCAAAAGATGCTGGAAAATTGAACTTGATTGCATCTCCAGCATCGTAATAACCACCCACCAGATCCTTAATAGTCGATGAATCAGAATTCCCGTCTTGCAGACATGAATTACCTCTCCATGATACATTATTATGCTTGGGGAGTTTTCCCGCTGCAGACGAAAAGAAAGGGAAAATAAATAAATTAATTTTCTTATGAGTATAGCAAATCTGTGATCTTTAATCATTTTATAGATTATATAGAATCTATGAGCAGAGTGAAGGAATTAATTTTTAGTCACCAATAGAAATGCTCATGGATGGAAATCAATGTTAATATGTTTTTGTCCAAGATCAGATCATACAAATAAATATATACTACAACACTTGAAAGGAATACTATAGATTAAGACCAAATCATATCTTACAAGTCCCACAACCAAACACCAAGGTGAAAGAAAGACTGAGCAAACAGAGTGCTTCCTTATATCTACATCAAATCATAAGGCACTAAATGCAACGATGCATAAAAACCAAAACCATATGGATGCATTGCGCCAGGTGGACAGAATAATTTAAATTGCACTTAAATGCTAGAGTATATATTCTGTCACAGCTTCTGCGGGGCGTTGTATCAGTATCAGTATCAGTATCAGTATCAGTGCTTATTAGCTGAAGCCAAAAACAAGAGCTAGCAGAAAAATGCAGCAACAAATTAAAGAGGTCACTCACATTTTTGAGCGTTAAAGAACATAAGGGCCTTTTGGAGGGCTAAAGTATAGTTATCAGGAGGACCATGCTTGTGATGGTGGCGTGGGACGGTCTTGACGATGAGGGTGATGAAGCCAGCTAAGAAGGCTGATACCAGAAGCGTACCGACCGTCCAAACAAACATCTTGCGGCTAACGATAATGCATCCCAGATCCACGTACTTCTTCTTCTTCTGCTCGGTCGGCCCCAGAAGCCAGCTTTGCTGCGTCTCATCCAACGGTCGAGACAAAGCGGCTCTATCGATATCTTGCGTATTCCGGCTCCGATCATCATCGTTCGCGGTGGAGTCCGTAGCATTAATCTCGAGTGGACCACCCCACGGATCCCTCCCGTACATACTCATCTTAAGCCTCAGCTAATGTGGGTGAAAGATTATTAGATTAGAGTATAACATACACAGATGTAAGGAGTAAAGGCTAAAGATGCATCAAAACAAAACCAAAATTAATGAGCACAGAATATCTCTGAATCTCTGCGGGTTGAGAGTGGAAGGAAGGTGCAGTGGAGATAAGCTAATAGGTATATGCATGGGATGCACCTACTGTCAATTTGTTGTTCTGTCATGTTCGATGTTTAGAGCAAACTAATAATTAAATAATGTTTTGCTTGAATTAATTAGGAAATAGTTGAAAAGGTTTTGAACATTTTTCGGTAGACGCTAGTGGCGGTGCTTGGTAATTAAGGTATGCTGTTACTACTTTGGTACTTAGTAACGTCATGTGGTTGAGACTTAGCTTTCATATTGAACTAGACTACAAGTCCAGCATAATTCCATTCTCTCCTGTTTTTGAAATAACAATATATTCTCCCAAATATTAAACTGTCTAAATATACTATTCATTCTTTTAAGAAAATCAAAACTATAATTAAAAAACTTACATCTATAAACTTTGAAAATACTTACGCCTTTAAAAAATGTTTAAAATTTCAATGTTTGGTTTGGGTCATTAAATATATGTGTATGTTTGATAAAATAAATAAATTAATATATGTCTGTTTAAAAATTCAAGACATTGGGTTGAAGAGACTGACCAACTAGTGCGTTGAGAGACAATGACAGTCCATCTAAATAGTCCAAAATAATCCCTCTCTTTCTGGCATTAAAGTTTTTCATTTTGAAATTTTGAGGGAGGAAGCTATCTATACCTCTTAAATGGGATCAAAATGTTATTTTCTTGCTGAAATGTCAGTTTCTAGAACGAAAGTACAATTTTTTCATGTATTATCAACAATGGAGTAAAATAATGGTTTTAACACTACTAAGAAAAAGGCCTGTATATATAGGCGGAGGCAATTTAAAAGCTATAAACAGTGGCATTTTTATAAATATTGATACAATTTAAGATTGGTCTCGTTTCCGTGCGATCTAAATAATTTTTTCTAGACCGATTATATTATAATCTAGTTTCGATAAATATTAAATATTATGAAAATTTCAAGATTTAAATTCTTTTAAAACCAATCCGCTAATACAATTGGTTTAAATATCTTTTTAGAGACTGTAGTTTCTTTACAACCGGTCTTAAATGTTTCAAAGTTTCTTTAGCTTCCAAAGTAAACTTCTCAACACGGCTCTTCGAAATTTGCAGTAATTTCAATAAATGTAATCTTCATCGTCATGTCTATTTAAACTCCTAAAGTCCTTTCGTTTCTTCAAAATTATCTTTTAGGCACCCTCTTCTCTTCTCCTGACGATTAACGTAATGGTGAGATGCATCATAAGTCCGTTAACCTATCCTCCATTTCCTCCTCTATGTGAACCACCTCCACCGCCGCCTTCAATGAGGGAGGTTCTCGACGAGCTCGATGCAAGGGTTGAGCGCATGGAGTGAAGCCGTTCAAGAATTGTCACTTGGTTGCACACTATCAACAAGAAGTTGAATCTTATACTCGACGACAATAACGTCAAGTATAATGTATCTTCTGACCCCTCTTCTCCTTCCTATTCTTTCTCCCCGGCTCCAAAGATGACAAGGAAGGATGAGGAGTTTTTTTATTATTATTATATAAAATGGTATATTTCTTTTATGCATGCATGTAATCTACTTCCTCCATGCAACTAAAAAAATTATATTAATAAAAAAGTTTATTTTTCCGTCTCTGGCTTGAACAGTTTATATATATATATATATATATATATATGAGTATTGTTAATTATATAATTATTTGATGGTTAGACTAGTTGTAGTGACATTAGGCTAAATATGATCATCTGAACAGTCGTTTAACTTTTCACTAGTCTAAATGTTGTTTAATCTTCCAACATTCACTTTTAATTTAGATCGATTAAGATGTATATCAATCTCATTATTATTATTTAGACCGTATTTTAAAAGATGACTGGTCTAATAACGTTTCAACTTCCAATGCACAAATCATGTCTCGCCATTATCTGAAGTTTCCGGCCATCAATTCTGATTCCAATTATAAATACCAATGTGCCTTTATTTCTAAAGTTTAAATTCAAAAGTCACTTTCTATTTTTCTTTCTTCTTTGAGCGGCAACACAAACATGCAATGTTCTCCCTCTCCTCCAGTGGCGGTAGCCACCCCTTCACACCCCCCTCCACCTCTGACATTGGAGGAAATCATAGAGGCAATCTTTCATCTCCAAGGCACCATTCTGAAGGTTATGGATAAGTAAGATCACGTACTTCTCCCAACAATTGGAGGAGTTGTAAAAGAAGGTGGATGACATCCCAGATTGCTTGGCCTAAGGAGTGTCTCCTTAAATGATGATGATCGTCTGATGGCTTGAGTTTCAAAAACCCCCTTTTGTATACATATTTTGATGCAATTTGGATTTTGTGCTCGATCAACATATGTGTGTATATATATATATGTGTGTACATACCACTTTGATCTATTTATAAGTCCTTTTTAACTAATTAAATCACATATACCAAAGAGATGTAGTTAGCTCAATGATTATTGGGTAAATTTTCAACTTTTCCCTCATTTATGAATGAGTATATTTCAACTTTTTCTTTTATCTCTATTTTCATTGGTACAATTAATATAAGCAAAATTGTCACAATATCATTTATTACCTGAAAGAGTACTTATAAATAGGACCAAGTTTTTTTGGTCAAAAGAGACTTATAAATAGGACCAGAGTGATACATATATATGCATTTGTGTGTGTGTATTGCCGCTTCCAAGCAAAAAGATAAATGAAAAAGTTTCAATCTTTTTATGTCCTTTTATTAGTTTCTATTATTTCCTGTTGATGATATTTGATCAGTTCGTGTTATATGATCATTCAAATCGTTTAAGTTCTTATTTCAAAATTTTGTTTCTTAAATTTAATTTATCTATTTTTAAAAGGGATAAATACCAATTTTGCCACGAAAGTTTTGGTTTTGGAGCACCCAAAGACCTTAAGTTTTTTCGTATTATTTTTGCCTCGGAAGTTTACAAACGTAGCAATTTTGCACATCGGTTGATTTTGACCGTTGGATTGATCATTTATGGTATCATTTTTGCCCTAGAAGTTTACAAAAATTTGCTCTTAAAAAAATCTTCCGGGGCAAATTTGCTCATAAAAAAACTTCCAGGGCATATTTGCTTTTTTTTTTTTGTAAACTTCTAGGGCAAAAATGATACCAAAAAAACTTCCGGGTGCTAGATGCCCCCTAGCCCATACTTCCGTGGCAAAATTGATATTTAACCCTTTTTAAAAGTTACTTATTAGACCGGTTGTCTTTAGAACCATTCTCATTATGATTTAAATATACTTTTTAAACATATTTAGATAGGATGTAAAGAGGATTGGCCTATGAAAGTTTGCCTTAGTATACATGCTCACTTTCGTGCTCATTAGACTTCATCTCTCGACTTGTGGAGTCGTGCCCGCTCTTCCTCTCTGTCACCTTCATTCGCCGTGCTCTCTCTCTCTCTCTCTCTATATATATATATATATACAAACCCTCGCTAGCCGTCGTTTGTAAGTGTTCTTCTTCGTTGCCTTTACTTGCATGGAGGTTTTACTCGGTTGTTCATGATGCTTACTCTTTTTGTCCTTTGTCGACACCCTAAGTATGTACATGCCAAGAAAATATAACGATAGACATAATATTGATGATGTGGGTTTTCTTGTCGAGACTTCCAGTTGTCCAGCTGTGGCTTCAGTGTTGGCGTTAAACTTACTTGAGGTACCTTTTCTTCCCTCCACAATTTTTGTTCATGAAACATTAAAGTTTATATTTTTTTACCTGACATCCATATAAATAACAACAATGTTTCCTGCTTGTATGTTTGCTCACTTGAATGTGATAAAATTTTCTACTTGCTTGAGATGTTCACTTGAAGGTGATTTTTTTGTTGTTGTTGTTGTTGCTCGATATTTTGTGTTATTTTGTGTTTGCTGCATCGTGTTATATGTGATTTTTTGTCTGTGGATTTTGTTTTCATTGGATTTGCAAAATTGCCTTTATGACAGTGATACTATCATCATGAGAATTAGAGCTGGAAAAACGAGCCGACTTGTCATGGGCTTAGACCTAAACTTGCTAGCATGTTTAGGCCCGAACAAGAAAAAAATATTGAATTTCAAGACTCGGTCCTTTTACTTGAAGGCCAAGGGTCGGCTGCGAGCTTTAGGCCGCTTTAACATATTTTCGCTTTTTTTAAAAACCTTTTTTTAAAATGAAAATTAAGTTAAAAGAATAAAATATTTATTTTTTTAAAAAATAAAAAACAAGTTAAAACATCAAACATTATTAATATTTAACAACACACACAAACACTAAGTCCAAAAGCTACTCTCCACAATCAAATAAATAACTAGATAAAGTCATGAACCATAAACTAAACACTAAACAATATGAATAAGATTATCATTTCCTTCTCCATCATCACTTTCAATAAATAAAAATATGATTAGCTAGGGTTTAGGCAATGAAGATCAATTTTTTTTAAAGGAACATTAATGTACCACGAGCCTGCTGTTTAAGCCGCGCGCGGCCCTACATGGTTGACCCTTTTAAACTCGACTCCATTTTGAGACCCTAAATTACAAGCCTAAACCTTGACTTAAATGAGCTTAAAAGGGCTGGCCCGACAAACTCAGACCGTTTTCATGGATTTTAATGAGAATGATGTAATTCTCATAACGACAAGTTTCACACATCCATACCAAGTTCTCAGACTTCGGTCATCGTGTTTCCGTTTGTTGTTCTTCCGCCCTTGTGTTTTTATCAGGTACTGGCGTAATTCACCCTCTCAGATGAATTTTTCAATTGCATCTCTGAGTTCGTAACACTGATCCGTAGTATGGCCCGGTTCGTCATGGAAATCACAGAATTTTATCTGGTCCATGCTGGATCGAAATCTTATAGGCCGAGGCCTATCGACTTTTTTCATTTCAGTGGCGGCTACTTCTTTCCATAGCTGGGCTCGCGAAACATTGAGCGGAGCGTACCTCTCATATCTCGTCCTCTTCTCCCATTTGTCACCTTTTGGCCTAACATCCCGGTTTTGCTTATGGGGATATGGAGCTGGATCTTCTTTACGACTACCCGACTGATTTTTATGCCGTGGGGGTGTGTTTCTTCGTTTATCATCTCCATTTGTATTGGCAATCTCGATCTGCTCTACTTCCAAATATTGCTTCACCCGAGTATTAAACTCGGTGAGGGTGTATACCCGGTTCTTGAAGATTGAATTTGCTAACCGGGACGAGGGATCTAAGTCGTCTACAAGGCAGTGTACGTGAACACTTTCTGGGAGGGATCGCACTTGGAGGGCGACCTCCTTAAATCTGTCCAAGTACTTTTGTAGCGTCTCCCCCCGTCATTGCTTTATCTTACTCAGGGTATACTGAGATTTAGGTTGTTTCCTGCTGGTTGCGAAATTTAACTCAAACTTTCGCTTGAGATCTTGAAAATCATATACAGACCGTGCTGGCAGCGTGTGGAGCCATCTTTGAGCAGGTCCGATCAATGTGGCCGCGAAAAGCCGACAAATGACCGAGCCTTTGATTTGTCGTACGAACATGAGTAACTCGAAAGCATCGAGGTGGGACCTCGGTCCCGTACGTTGTCATATTTTGGCAAGGAGCTCAACTCAAACTTACTTGGGTACGGGGCATTCTCGATTTCTTCCGAGAAAGCCGTTTGGCCCGCTATGTATTTCACACGATATTCTCCGAGGAGAGCCCCTCGGTCCGAGCGCCCTCTCTATCTCGGTCTTCTTCATCCGAGGTCCTTCCTGAAAACGCCTCTTCCGAGTAGAGATACGGTTCTGAGCTTATCGTGCTCGGGTTTGTTTCGGAGAGGCCGTCCCCCTCCGGTACCTCGGTATACTTTGATGGTTTGACCGGCGGGGCCGCCATGCTTCCGGCCGCCTTCCTTCTCCTCTTTCTCTTTTTGCCCTGGTCCTGCTCCTGTTCTGACGCCTTGGATTGCATGAAGTGGTCGTTCATGATTTGTTGCATTACTCTGAAGTCTTCTTGGCGCTGAAGGTTATTTCGCTTCTCCATAGTCTCCATCCTCCTCAGAATTGATTCCTGCGTCTTCTGGACGAGGAGGAGGTCTGGGTTTGGTATGTCCTTGCATTTATCTCCCTGCGGAGGAGACGAGGCTGTGTCTGACACACTGTTCCCATTCTTCCTAACATCGTTCTCGGGGATACCCTCAGACCGTGGAGGTCCTTGGAGCCTGTTGCTGCCGACTTGCCTCAGCCTGCGCATGCGATGGACTTTCACAGTGAGGGTTCCGACTACTGCTTCTGGTATTAGCCATTGTTGGTCACGAGGATCGAAATTTACCGTCCCCACGGTCGGCGCCAATGTTCCGGTGTGGAACACGGATGTCCCACCCGGTGAGGGTGCTTTGATCTTGGATCGAAGAGCTTATGCGCGGAATATCTATGAGAGCGAGATATTCCGATAAGCGATGAATCACTGGACACAAGGCCTTTCGCCCAAGGGGGAGGGGGTATGTGTTCAGTGGGGATGTGTTGTGATACAGAAAGTAAGGAGGCTTGAGTTAGAACGTATGCACCTTAGGGCTTGACCCCTGTATTTATAGGGCTTCACCTGGTATCCTAACCGCTTGATCTATCATATCCCTTGATTATAGATATGATAGATCGTTCCATGATTGTAGGGGGAACCCGAGATACTTGATAGATCGATGTCTGCTGGGCCATCCCCTAATTGGGCTGTGGATCAGGTCCGTAACACTATGTTTTCTTGTTAACCAATTAATTTGTATTATTCATTTGACAATTGGACTTGTTTTTGAAAAGTTAAATACTTGCAAAGTGGACTTGTTGATGCATCTATGTTTTATTGTGAACCAATTAATTTGTCTTGTTCATATGGTATTTGCACTTGTTCTTGAGAAGTTCAACTCTCGCAAATCATTGCACCAAAATATGTAACAGAAATAAATAATACTAGAAGCAATTTCACTTTGCATCATGGACAAGATAAATTAATTTCTTATACATTATCAACAAGTAGAATAGTG
>JAFJYJ010000141.1:12500-277500 GCA_019022615.1 Acacia melanoxylon | reverse complement strand
TCTTGTAGTATTGACTTTCATACTCCTTCACTTTTTTAAATTGGTTCACTTAGCCCTCACTAAAGTAAAAATAAATGAATGGGAAGAAAAAGATATAAAAATTGCATATCTCAAACAAAGAGCTATTTAATCTATGCAATTTTTTTTTTCAAAAAAATAAAAATAAAGGCTCAAATGGGGTAGACAAATGATTTTTATGTGATAATGATGGACATTTGGCCGAACTAGCTGTGAAATGAATGCCTAGATCATCTTTGTGCATACAAAAGGATTTCCAGTTTCAAAAGAGATTCAAGAAAAGTTCTAGAGATGAAATCACAATAGGTGTACTCCTCTTAGAAAGATGAAAATTAAGGCTCAAATTCCTCACAGTTCTTTGACATCCTAAAGTAAAGTACCCAAACCAAATCTTTTACCTCTTTACTAACATTCAAAGAACATAGAATCAATTCCTAATCAAATTCACTCCTTGTCGTGTTCAAATCAAACCAATTGTGACAATGCTCACGAATAAAATTCAAACTTCCATAAGATTTTTTTTTTTCAAGAAAATCTGAGGACAAGGAAAGTCGTGTAAAATCCAGGATACCCTCACCCCCACACTTAAATGTCACGTTGTCCTCAATGTGAACAAGTAACAAAAAGTAATGGAAGTGAATAGCAACCATATCTAAAGTGTAAGGGCAACATCAATTTCAGAGATTTCAAATTTCCACCAATTAAACAGCTCAAGTGCTAACGAAACATATTCAACTAAGACCAGCACTCATTCCCAAGCAATATATCATCAACAATCAAATAGAACAAATCAAAGAAAAGTATAAGAAAACTCCCCTTTTGTCCTTGACTTGCACTCTCAATCCTTGCTACCAAAGTGGAACACATCATCAAGGGCTATCTACAATCCTACAAAATCAAATAAAGCATCAAACCATACTTTGGGTTGCCTTCCAAGAAGCGCTTGGTTTAAAGTCCTCAGCCTGACTATACCAACAATATAAGTAGGTGATGACAAGCGGTGAACCATTGTTTGCTTTAAGTTCACTTCACCACCATGGTAATGCTTCATCTTTGCCCATTCACTTTAAAGCAATCTCCTGTTCTCTCATCTTTAACTTCAATTGCTCCTGTTGATGATACCGAAACCACTTTGAAAGGACCAGACCACCTTGATTTAAACTTCCCAGGAAATAGCCGTAGTCTTGAATTAAAGAGAAACACCAACTGCCCGGGCTCAAAAGATTGCTTCAAGATATGACTATCATGCCATTTCTTTGTTCTTTCTTTATACAATCGTGCACTATCATATGCTTGAAGTCTAAATTCTTCCAACTCATTCGATTCTTTTGACCTTTTTGCGCCCCGCTTGCTTGTGATCCATATTTAGCTTCTTGATTGCCCACCATGCTTTGTACTCCAATTCAAGTGGTAAATGACACGCTTTTCCGAAAACCAAACGGTATGGTGACATGCCAATTGGAGTACGAAAAGCTGTCCTATAAGCCCATAAAGCATCATCAAGCTTGTCAGACCAATCTTTTCTAGTTGGGCCCACAGTCTTCTCAAAAATCCTATTAATTTCCCTGTTAGTCAACTTACACAAACCATTAGTTTGTGGATGGTATGCAAGTGACATCCGGTGGTGCACTCTATATTTTTCCAAGAGAGCCTTGAAATTCTTATTGTTGAAGTGAGTCCCTTCATCGAATGATTGCTCTAGGGGGTGCCAAATCTTGTCAAGATATACTTCTTCAAGAATCGAACCACCGTGTTAGCATCATTAGCTTGGCAAGCCATAGCTTCACCCATTTACTCACATATTCCACAAAGAACAAGGATGTACTTGTTTCCTCTTGAAGACGGAAAAGACCCATGAAACCCATCCCCCAAACATCGAATAACTCCACCTCAAGGATTCCAGTTGAGGCATCTCATGTCTCTTAGAAATATTACATGTTCTTTGACATCTATCACACTTGGTAACAAATTGGTGAGCATCTTTAAACAAAGCAGGCCAATAAAAACCAGATTCAAGAACCTTTGATGCAGTTCTTTGCCCCCCATATGCAAATGCATGACATGCATTCAAAATTTCCTCTTGTTCTACCTCAGGCACACATTTTCTAATAATCAAATCAGCACATCTCTTAAAAAGAAATGGTTCTTCCCACATATAGTAGGCAACATCATGCAAAAAATTCTTTCTTTGATAGAAACTCAAATCAAGAGGTAATACTTCACACACAAGATAGTTCACAATATCAGCATACCATGGCAAACCACAACTACTTACAACAAACAATTGCTCATCAGGAAAACATTCATTCACCAACAAATCATTCACATGATCAGAAGGGTTCACAATTCTAGACAAATGATCAGCAACTTGATTTTTAATTCCTTTCCTATCAACTATATGCACATCAAATTCTTGTAGCAACAAGACCCATCTAATCAGTCTAGGTTTAGACTCTTTCTTCCCTAACAAATATTTAATGGCGGATGATCGTGTGAACTATAACTTTAGCACCCATCAAATATACCCTAAACTTTTCAAAAGCAAACACTATAGCAAGCATTTCTTTTTTTGTGGTGGAGTAATTTACCTGAGCTGCTATTAGGGTCCTGCTCGTATAGTAAATAGGATGGAAGATCTTCACACGCCTCTGTCCCAACACAGCTCCAACAACATAGTCACTCGCATCACACATTACTTCAAAAGGTAGTGACCAATCAGGAGCAACAATGATAGGAGCTGAAGTCAATCTTCTCTTCAATTCTTCAAAAGCCTTCATACACTCCTCGCAAACCGAAAAGGAGTATCTTTCTCCGATCGTGAAAGGGCTTTGAAGTCTTGGAAAAATCTTTGATGAATCGACGATATAATCCAAAGCATGGCCCAAGAAGCTTCTTACGGCTTTGACATTAGAAGGAGGAGAAGCCGCTCAATCACGTAAATCTTGGCTCACAACCTCTAAACCATTTTTAGAAACTTTATGACCCAAAACTATGCCTTCAAATCACCATGAAATGACACTTCTCCCATTGAGCACTAAGTTTGTCTCCTCACATCGCTTCAACACCTTTTCCAGTTGATCAAGCACTCTTCAAATGATTCTCCAAATACGGAGAAATCATCCATGAACACTTCCATTATCTCTTCTATCATATCGTAGAATATACTCATCATACATCTTTGAAAGTGGCGGGAGCATTGCATAAACCAAATGACATTCTTCTAAAGGCAAAAGTACCATAAGGACAGGTAAATGTTGTCTTCTCTTGATCTTCGGGAGCAACCACAATTTGATTATACCCTGAATATCCATTTAAGAAACAAAAGAATTCTTTACCAGCCAAGCGGTCTAACATCTGGTCAATAAAAGGAAGTGGGAAATGATATTTCCTTGTAGCATCATTCAACTTTCTATAATCCATGCAAATACGCCAACCAGTAACTGTGCGAGTAGGGATAAGCTCATCTTGCTCATTAGTAATCACTGTCATGCCCCCTTTTTTAGGAACACACCGTCTTGGGCTAACCCGCGCTATCGTAAATAGGGTAAATGATCCCGAATCTAACCATTTAATAATTTCCTTCTTGACCACTTCTTTCATCATAGGATTTAGCCTTCTATGATTCTAGACAGATTTCTTGTGATCATCTTCCAAGAGTATCTTGTGCATTACAATTGATGGGCTTAAACCTTTTATGTCTGCAATTGTCCAACCTAAGGCGCCTTTATGGCCCTTGAGAACTTTCAACAACCGTTCTTTTTTATCTTCAGATAAGGAAGAAGAGATGATAATTGGAAGCGTCTCAAATTCACCCAAGTATGCATATTCAAGATGCGGTGGTAAGGGTTTAAGCTCCAGAATTGGTGCCTGTTCAATAGAAGGCTTCAAAGAGGTAGCTTGCCTTGATTCAATCTCTAACAACTCAAACTGTTGTGATGATTTCCTAGAATAAGGAGAGGCTTCAAGTAACTTCTTACATTCAACTATAGTCTCTTCTTCAATTTCATCAGTCCCAAGTAAAACAAATGCTAACAGTTCTTTTATAGAAAAGGACTCTAATGTCTCTTGAATCATCTCATCAAACATGTCAACCCTGAAGCAATCTGTAACATCCCTAGGATACTTCAATGCCTTGTTCATATTGAATATAACTTCTTCATTATCCACCCTCAACTTGATCTCTCCCTTTTCAACATCAATCGCATTCGAGCGTAGCGAGGAAAGGTCTTCCCACAATGAGCGGTAGATCTCTATCTTCATCACGCTCAAGACAATAAAGTCAGCGGGAAAATAAACTTGTCAACTTTAACCAAAACGTCTTCAATTATACCCTTTGGAAAAGCTAAACTTCGATCAGCTAGCTGAAGTGTCACAGAGGTTGGTTGAGCTTCACCCAGTTGCAATTTTCTGAACACAGATAGTGGCATCAAGTTGACACTTGATCCTAGATCACATAATGCTCTTCCCTGAAACTTTTCTCCAATTATGCAAGGTATAGAAAAGTTGCCTGGATCTTTCTGTTTAAGGGGTAGCTTGTTGAGAAGAATAGCACTACACTCTTCAGTTAAGGCTACTGTTTCATAATCACCAAACCTCCTCTTCTTACTCAACATCTCCTTTAGAAACTTCACATACTGAGGCATCTGCTCTAACGCTTCAAGGATAGGGATGTTAATGTGTAGTTGCTTGAAAATCCCTAAAAACTTCTTATATTGCTCCTCTAAAGCTTTCTTCTGAAATCTCTGAGGGAATGGTAAAGGCGGTACCCATTTAAGATTCTCCTGGTTTGTCTTCTCTTGCACTTCACCCTGTTTAGACTCAATCTCAACTTTCTCTTCATTGACTTTTCCCTTCACCTTCTGTAAAACCTCTTCATTATCCTCTATAGTGACTGTAGGATTGGTTTGATCAGTAGAAGCTGAAGGTTTCTTCTTTGGTTGAGGAATCTCGGGTAATTCCTTTCCACTCCTCAATGTAAGAGCTTTGCATTCCTCTTTCCCATCTCTACTAGGATTAGGCACAGTATTACTTGGCAATTCTCTCTGTTGTAAAACATTCACATCATTTGCAATTTGTCCCATTTGTACCTGAAGAGTCTTGATAGATGAATTTACTTCTGCATTAGTAGCAGCTTGATCCTGTGCACTCTTGAATTGAAAACTGACAAGCTGAGATATCATTGCTTCTAGATCAGATTTAGGTTCTTGGGTAGGAATGACTTCCTTCTCCAATTGATGAAATCCAGGAGGTGGCACTTATCTTGTACTAGAGGTTGATGCATCATTAAGAGTTGCACCATATTTCCAAGAGAGGTTGGGATTTTTACGCCACCCAGAATTGTATGTATTTGAGTATGGATTGTTCTGGTTATTGCCTCGATAGTTTTCTGCATAGATGACTGGCTCCACCTGTTGAGATATGAGGCATTGTCCATTATCATGACCATTTCCGCAATAATCACAAGAAACATGAATATCATTGACTCCCATCTGTCTACCATTAGATCGGTTTACTTGAGCCTCTAAGTGATCAAACCTCTTGTTGATTGTATTCAACATTGCCATGAATTGTGAGAAGGTTCCTCAATAACTTTATCGATTGATTTCACTGGTCTTCTTTCATTGTTGTTCTATATAAAGTCAGTTGATAAGTCATCCAAGCATTTCCAGACATGATTCACCGGTTGCTTTGTAATTCCCCCGTTAGTGACAGCATTTGATTCTGATTTAGATTTAGAAGTCAACCGAGTACTGAAAATCTGAAGTAAGACCCACTTCTCTAGATTGTGACCAGGACTCTGCCTAACAAGCAACTTGAACCTCTCACAGGATTCATACAGATGTTCCCCAAATTGTTGACAGAAATTAGTAAGAGCGGCTCTTGCATCCACCATCTTGTTATGTGGAAAAAATCGTGACCTGAACTTTTCTTCCAATGTCTCCCAAGAGGTTATACTGCCATCTTCTAAATTGTTGAGCCATTCTTTAGCTTTCCCTTGTAGAGAGTAAGGAAAAAGCCGAAGACGGATCACACCATTAGGAATGCCATTCTGCTTGAATGAGTTGCAAACATCAAGGAATTGTATCAGATGCCGATTTGGATCCTCTGAATCGTTTCCTGAATATTGACCCTGTAGTTCAAGCATTTTAAGCATAGTCTGCTTGATTTCAAAATTGTTGGCTTGAAAATCAGGCACTCTGTTTCCAGACTGAAAGCCTCGAGATTGTCTTCCCAGAAAATCATTGATACACAAATTATCATTTTCATCTTCAGCCATCTCTTCGCTTTAGAATGTATTACTTCCTCCTCTTCAATATGAGGTGTTGTAAGCCTTCCGAAAGCTCTTGGATATTCCTTGTTTTCGTGGTGTTTTAGTAGCTTTGGTTTTACGGGTCATATATTAAAGAACCTGCAAAACCAAACAAATCTCAAAGTACCAAACTAACACCAAAAGCTTAAAAGAAGAAAAAAATGAACAAATAAAACAAAATAAAATAAAAATTACTCAAACTAAAACTACTAAAGGATTTCTAATACTAATCACCAATTGCCTTGAGTCCCCGGCAACGGCGCCAAAAACTTGATAGGGCAAAACTTTAAGCCTATAAACTCCGCAAGTATACGGTCGTACCAAGTAATAAAGTGATAAGAAAAGTATCGTTCCCACGAGGACTTCGTACCCCAACTTCGGTTAAGCATTAATTTTACAATTTTGTTTAAGTTGAGCAAACCAAATTGAATTTAATTAAAGGAAAAGAAAATCAAATCAAAATAAGCAAACTACCACAAATATTAAATGAGCAACCCAGAGTCACTAATCCCTTATTAGTTTCATAAACCTTGTTTCACTAATTTAATTAGCCTTAATATCAATTTTGTTAATCTCGAGTATAAATAGCTATAAGTGCCTGTCGGTCCACTTACAACCCTCTCTTGAGTATAACTTGTTATGTCTAACATAGTTACTCAAGAGGCAACAAAAATCGAACACACTCTTGAACAATTATATGGGGCCATTAGGTATGTGTCTATCCTAATCGCAAATTAAATCGTAATCTAATCCCATATTACTTAATCTCAGAGCCTAATTAAAATCCCCTTCGTCAAGGTAAATCCTAATTCCCAAATTCATATTTAATGATGACCAGTCACTAAATAGATAAAGCTAAACAAAATTAAGCAACCAAAATTAATATTAATTATAACTAATTAATAAAAACAAGTCCAATCCATATAAGTTCAAAGTTCCTCTAGGTTGCAAAGAGAAATTAGCCAAACATGGATTTAACAAAAACCATCACAACAAAGAGAATTTAAATTCAAAGAAGGAACCATATGAAAATCACGGGAAGATAGAGGAATTAAACTGAAATATTGACTTGAAGATTAAAGGAGTTGCTCCGTCAATGGCTTCCTCGGGTTCAGCCTCCCGTGGTTCTCGCACGCGAGAGTTGAGCTCCCTCTTCTCGCTTAGCTCGATGTTGGTAACGCCGAGTTACCCTTCGGTTCGGGCCGTCGCTCTTGCTCTCTCTCTCTCTGTGGCGTTCTGGTTTGTCGGCTAAAAGGGATGGTTAGGTTGTGGGGTCGCCGGCGACGAGGGAGGTGATAAAGAGAGGTCGCCGGCGATGGAGAAGTGATGGTGAGGTGATGAGAGCGTGAAGGTTGAGCTTATGTGTTGCCGCCTGTTTCTCTCCTTCTCCAATTTGTAGCTCGTGTGGTCTTGCGTCCCCGAATGCTCGTGCGTCTCCTAGGTTTTAATTGGTTCAATTCCTTCTTTCCCAAAACGTTGTGCTCTGTCTTTTATTTCTCTTTCAAATGCCGCCTCTTCAATTCTTCTTTTTCAATTCGTGGCTGCGTTTTAGGTCTTCTAATTTGATTCAATAGTGGGGCCCAATCTTCAATTGCAATTCAAACTCCTTCAATTGATTCTCCATAGCAACGTCTTTGCTTCATCAATTAAAAAAACATTTAATAAAATAAAAGAAAATAGTAATTATCTAATAATAATAATAACAAATAAACTGAATTTATTTCCTAAACTTCTAGTTATTATTATTTATTTCCTAAACTCAAAAACTTTTATTTTAAATTGAAATCCCATAAATGATGCATCCAAATTGATTTCTCTTAAAATCTCAATAAAATCTCTTTAAATTAGTAATAATGACTTCTCAAATATATCAAAATATATCTTAAATCTATTAAAAATGAGAAGTCATCAGCAACATATTTTTCTTGTCATTCTAAATGTTGCATATGATTTGTTTTTATGATGTCAAATATAGCTTGTATAATATATTTATCCATACATTGACTAACTACTATATTTAATGTAGATCAATACAAGTTAAATTATGGAGAATGATTAAGAAATGAGATTGAAGAAAGAAGAACTTGTTAAATATTATGAGAATATCAATATTCAAGTCTCTATGATCAAATGGAAGTTGAAATGGCTCAATTCGGAGTTAAAATAAGCAAGTTCAAGCTCCCCGATGAATAGGAGTTTGCTACAGTTGAATTGCTACAATCCCGTGCATAAACAACTCCTTCTTGTGCATAAAATCCAGTCATACTCGAGTATAAAACAATCATACTCGAGTATGGTACTCAAGTAGAGAAAATTTGTACTCGAGTAGATGTGTGTTTCAGCGACACTCTGTTTCACATTTCATTTGGGCGAGGTCTGGTTATTTGATGTATTATCCCCAACCAAAGGTCCGACTGAGGTGAAACTAATTTTGTATAAAACTAGACTCCCAATGCGTCATTTTGACACCAAATCCAAGCCCAAGGAGTTCAGATGAAAGAGCTATGAATTTTGGAAGTTGCCATATCAATTAATGTCTTATAGTAGACCAAGCTTTGGTATATTGGGTGTATCTCAAACTACACATCCAATTGAGCTAAAACTGGTGCCATTTGAAACTAGACTTAAATACCTTTCCAAAAACATTAAGATCATGAAAAAAAAATATCAATTGAAGGAGATATGATGTTTTGAAGTTGACAGTCAGTTCAGGATGTTACAAAAACGCTGGTCCAGAATAGTTGTCATTGATATGATCATAACGGTTAGAATACAATGAGTTTGGAGCTGATTCTTTTTGTATTGGAAAGAATACTTAAAGAAATTTTTGGGTATATGTCATTTGCCAAATTTGGAGCTATATTGAAGACAATAAGTTCACTGGAAATTGACCCTTGTACTGGCAATAATATTGGGTTTTGAAAGTCAATGGAATTTGATATTTGCACAAGATCATGGTTGCCAGTAGCTTGACACTCGAAGATAGTTACTCGAGAAAGAATGACCTTACTCGAGTAGAGGACACTATGTACTTGAGTAATGTTGAGACAGACTAATAGTGAGGAAGCAAATCAAACCATACTCGAGTAACCTCCACACCATACTTGAGTAATATCGAATGAAGTCTCTGCAATAAGGAAAAGATGTGGTCATACTCGAATACAGAACAACCATACTCGAGTATGGTACTCGAGTACTCTCGTCAGTTTTTTTTACCAGAGTATCTTTGAGAATTGAGGATTTGATGTTAACAGTTGATTACACTTGATTACTACTTGTTATACTTCTCAATGCTACTAATGACATTTGTGAGCAAGTTTCAGATGATCAAAAGCTCGGATTAAAGTTCAATGACATCGGAAGGAAATGCGAGCTAGACTGTCAGACAGACAAAGCATTTATTGAAGCCTCTGATATGGTCGTGTTGAAATGTTACTCGAGCATAGAAGATATCTTACTTGAGTAAGAGAAGTTTGATACTCGAGTACAAGTGATCGTTAAGGATTTACAAAAGAACATTTGAAGGATTACTCGAGTATGGTAAGAATGATACTCGAGTATTGTTCATCAGCAACCTTACTTTGTTCGCTGTAACTGATATCGTAAATTCAAATATTTTGGGTTATCATTCGTTTCTATTTAAATCTTTCTCATACTTATTTACACTATTACTAATCACTTTTTTGAGTGCATTTTAGATCATTAACGAACGTTTAAGCAGTAATTAGTCAAAAAGCAATCTCGTGTGTCAGAACATTAAATGCTTTGCAGAAACGAAGCACAAACACGACAAACATTCTTTTGTGCAATCGAAAGGCTTTACGACTATTCTCATTCCTCATTAAATGTTGAATCACATTAGGAAAAAGGGACGAAGGAATAACATTGGCAGACCAACGATGATTGATGAATGACTTGACGAACCAAATGAAATGATTTTACTACTTCATCGTTGATATGTCAATACACGCATAATTAATACACTCTATGTTTCTCAATGTTTATATAGTTTATAGTAGAGAGTTAGATTATTTGCAATGTATTTCAGTGTTTATCTTATTCACTTCTGAGAGAGAAGATTCATTGTAATCATTTTATCTGTGAGTTACTCAAGATTGGGTGATCTTGAGCGGGAAAAAGATTGTAACCTTACGGTGTGTAAGGAGTATCTCGGTGAGAGATTCAGCTTCACAAGTGCCTGGGTGAACTTGTGGGATTGTAGAGGCTTTTCTTGTACCCGGATTAAACAAGAGGATAGTGGATTGAAAATCTCAAGTTGAGTTTGGGGACTAGATGTAGGTCAAGGAGTGGGCCGAACCGGTATAAATCTCAGTTTACATATTCTCTTCCCTAAACTCCTATATTTTCAGTATATATGTTTGAATGATTGACTATCGATTTATAACTTATTACCTCATACAAACTTTTTACTATCGAAAAAAATTATTAGAGAAAATATAAATAATAGTCATCAGAATCCGCCCAATTTATAATTTACTCTTTTTGTTTTATTTAGTGTAACATCCCAATTTTTAAAGAAAATATTGTAAGTTTTATTTTTTAGAAAATATCATAATTTGCTAAGCACTTTGAAGAAATTTTATGTGGATTAGATGTATAATATTGGCTCAATTATTAAATTTAAAATATATATAATAATTTCTTTATTATTATATAATATTAATTATAATAATATATTATATTATATATTACAAAATATATTAATCATAAGATCCAAAGATCTCTGTAACCATTAGTTATTCAGCAATATACATGCAAACCAGAAATATACGATTTCAAAATTAAGTTCAACTCACAAAAGCTTGATCATTCAAATCGTAAATTATATATATAACATGCCAAACAAATGATTGATGCATCAACCATCCTTATTACCCTTGATCAGCCTTATAACTGCTGACAAGAGTCATAGGCTAACACAATCTATTATAAACATCCATTTAACTGGATTGTTCCAAGCTCACCAGTTCTTGAGATGTACCCAGCCAAAGGTGTAGAGCTCAAGTCTGGACTATGGTTCCCCTTCTTAAAATAATACAATTAAGGGGGTGTCACATATTCCACAGCTCTACTACAATTCTGGCCAAAGGAAAACATGGAAGAAGGGGCTCTGACACCACAGAGCACCTAGTGATGACATAACACATGGTAGAAGATCTCATCATACAAATTCCTTCTTACTCCAACCTATCACAATTCCACAAGCATCCATATTCATCAATGACAAACAATCACAATATTGACATGTATATACAAGTTCCAAATCACAAGTATAGTTTTAAACGGGATTTATCAAATAATTCATCATCAATCATCTTTAAGATAACAAATAACATCATTTAAAATCACTTATAATAAATGATATTTTTATCACAACACATAAGCATGTTTAAACAGTATTCAAAATACATAACCATGAGTTATAATACATATAAGCATACTTGAATAGTTTCCAATATATCAATATAATTTTAGTCAAATATACAAGTCCAAATCAAGTCCTCAATAGGCACAACAAATCCTAAAACAATTTAATACATATTATACATATGTATACATACATATATGTATATATTAAACTGTTTTGAGATTTGCTGTGTATGTGTGTGTGTACATATATGTATGTGTGTATGTGTGTGAATACACACACACTTGTGTAATATGAATATATATACATATATATAACACACATACATACATACATATGAGTGTGTGTGTATTCACACACATACAGACATACATACATGCATACATACATACCAATACTTGAATGCTTCCTAACACTAAATAATTTAACTTCAATATACACCTTACATTTATCTTCCTTTTCTCTCACTCTCTCTATTTTTCTTGCTCTCTTAAGCTTTGTTTGGGAGTTTGGAAGGAAGGGGAAGGAAATGAATGCAAGGAGAATGGAGGGGAAGGGATGGAAGGGAGATGGAGAATATTTCCTCCCCTTGTTTGGGAGTAAAAAAAATAGTAAGGGAGGAAAATGAAGGATTAATGAGTTATATTTACCATTTTGTCCTTTTCTTTAATAATTAATATAACTATTATACTTTACAAATAAATTTAAATTTAAATTTTCTAAAAAATATTATTTATGTGGTGGTGTCGGCGGTGGCGATGGCGGTGGTGGCGGTGTGGTGGTGGTGGTGGTGGGGTGGTGGCGGTGGTGGTGGTGGTGGTGGGGTGGTAGTGGTGGTCAAAGGCGGACGCGGTATATGACTTGGGGCACTTGCCCCCCCTTAAAACCACGTCGACCTATTTTTCAGTTTATGTTTTTAAAAAAATTAGGGTTAAATCCAAATAGGAATCAAACTTCTTCGCAGAATCAAATAGCCATCTATCTTCTCTCGAATCCAACTTTCGCCATTTGGTCTTGGTTCGCCTTTGATTCACGATTACTCCTCTCGTCGGTTTTTTCTTGTTCCGAGGAGTTGTTCGTCGCCATTCGCCGTGGGTCTTCAAGTTCAGTTGTGGGTTGTCGTTCGCCGTTCACCGTGAGTTTTCGGGTTCACTCTGCCTTTATTGTTTAGTTTTCGCTGTTCAAGTTCACTCTGCTTTTCGTGTTCACTTCGCCGTTCAGGATTTTTTGGTGATCTTTTTTTCGCGTTCACTCTGCTTTTATTATTTAGTCTAGCCATTTGATCTGCTTTTATTGTTTGGCACAAATTGCATGATTTAAGTGGTGATTCCGTTCAAGGCTTCATTCATCCAGTGATTGGTGTTATCATGTTATGTGATTACCACAACTGAAAAGTGCACAAGAAATTTTGCACTTTTGATCATCTTGTCACATGATGACGAATAACAACCGATTGATATTTTTTGTTCAAAAAATTTATCTTTGAAATGTTAATTCTTTAACTGGAAGATTATAAGTTAACTATTAAAACACATGCTTAGTTGTTCACATAGCTAATTATAAAACCTTCTGCGAAAGGTTATCATTGACTCATTGTAGAAACCTCAATTCTGTTGTATCTCTTTGAATTTATGTGGTCAAGGACCATTTTGTCTGTAGGCTCAAACTGTTAAGTAAAAGCCTATGAAGGTCAATGATTAGTTTTCTCTTAATATTCACCACACATTTTGTTATCCTGTGTGCCTTTCAAGCTATAAAAGAGAGGTTATGTTTGGATTGCATTTGTGCTTGAATGTCAGTTTTCCCATCAGTGTCAATATGGCATCCTGATTTCAGGAAGTGGTTACAATCATGAATTGATTTTTTGGCTGGACTAAGAAATTATTTATAGTGATTTTTATTGCTTTTTGGAACATAAAGTGTAGGTAGAGGTGTTTTATGCTATTCTTATCTAAATTCCATGGCTTGGCTATTGCACGACTTGTGATACACTTTTTAATGAAAAACATATAATCTAAATGTAGTATCTAGTTTCTTTTGAAAATATAAAAATATCGATACATTAAAAAAAAATACAACAACTTCCTAAAAATATTGCTTGAAATGTGGCTATGAGTGGTTGTAGAGTGTGGTTGCTGCAACTTATTCTGGAAATTTTGTAGCTGTTATGCTCATTGTTCTGTGCTGGTGATTAATTGGGAGGTGCCTGTTCTAAATTGTCTTGGTACGTGCTTATTGTTGGTCAACTTTGTCATTGTGTGGAAACTACTTGCATGTGCAGACTTGGATTATGTATCAGTTTCAATTGGGAAGTTGTTATGCTGAATTTGATTTGTATAAGCTGTCACTTGTTATTTGTTGTAACCTTTTAAATTTTGCCACACCTCTAGGAATTAAATTTTTGCTGAACTCATGAGCAAGGAGCTTACATTCTCTTGGCAAATTCATTTTCAACATCATTGAATTAATTGCAAGTGCATAACTGAGTTGGTACCTGAACTATTGTTGCTGTCATATTGCATTTTACTGCAAATGCACTTCAAATTTGTTTGCATATAGCTGTTGCTAAAACTATACTTGTTGTTTGCTGCCCTAGTTGCTTCCTTGTACTGGGAGTTTAAGCTGCAAGTTTAAGTGGCAAACTATCTCTTGACTTTGCTAGAAGTTGCTCATTGCTGCTCTTGCTGAACACTGAGTTGTGCAACTAGATCATTGAAATTTTCAGCAACTAGAAGGATGACATTGTAATTGTTTTTATTGTAATATACTTTTGTTATTAAAATATATGGTGTCCAGCCTTACTATTTCTAATAGCATTTAGTCTTACTTTTCCCTTTATATTCTATTATTTTTTAATGCATTTAAAGCTTTGTTTAAAATAATAATAATTCGGGGGTAGCGAATTTCTGGATCCGCCCCCTGTATGTGTGTGTATATATATATATATAACATCTATGTGTAGAGAATGTATCAGCAAGTTTTTAGTTTTTAAACCACACACACACACACACACACACACACACACACACACACACACACACACATATATATATATATATACTTAAATGCTTGTGCTGGTTCAAGAGCTTTCCCATGTAAAAACAAAAAAACAAAACTCCCTTTGTTCTAATTCCTACTCACAGAGCATACCTATGTGGAATTATAACTACATCCCCAAGGTTGGAAACTCAAAACTTACGTTGGAAAAATCATAGAAAACTAGGAGGAAAGTAGACTTGATAACTTGCTTAAACTTTTGGCTAGCAAGATGCAATTTTTGACAAAACCGAACACCTTGTGTTTCGGTAAAAAAAAAAAAAAAAACGCAGAGCAACAAAATAGTAGGATTCTCTCTTTCTCTCCTCCCTCAATCTCCTCTTGCTCGTTCTCGACTCTCTCTCTCTGGTTGAGGCAATTGTGAATAATGAAAAGAATGAAGAGCAGTGAGTATAAAATGAATTAGGGAGGGTCTGGTCCAAAGAAGAAAAAGAATGGATGTTACGGACCAAAATGCAATGGGCCCGGAGATTGAGAACAGAGGTGAGATTGGGCTTAGGCGCAGCAAACGCATAAGGAAACCCTCGAGGAAGCTACGCGAATTGGGGGAAGCTGAGACTATATAGCAGGATACGAATAACGATTAAGGGTGTGGAATATTTGGATAATCTTCTCTCTCTTCAGTCTGGACTTCCTCTCTTATCTGTCATTTCCTTTTCTGCATTTTCTGTTGCGTTGTAATGAACCTTTCCTCTGTAATACCTGTTATATGTCAATTTCCAGTGAGAATTTCAGTAATATATAATTGATTGGCAGCTTTTTATCATTCAAATCCCCTTTCTCTGATTTGATGAGCTATAACCATTACATTTTGGTGCTTTCATCGAGCTCCCCAGCATGGCGGAAAACACTCGCCTGAAAGAACTTCAGGCCGATATGAAACGCAACATTGATTCCATTGATGAGACGAAGGGACGGCTTGCTCAAATGGACCACCGTTTCGACCAGCTCGACTCTGCGCTTAAGCTTTTGGCTGGTTCAATGTCTGATATTACCAAACGTATGGACATAGTTCCACCTCCTGGTTTCCTGGGCTCTACCTCTACGCCACAGGACACTCTATACCCTACTGCTAATCCTCTACCACCACGATCGGTTAAAATGGATTTTCCACGCTTCGATGGTGATGCTTTGAGTTGGCTATTTAAGGCCGAACAATACTTCAAATATTATGAGATTGCCGATGCACTCCGATTGATTATCGCTTCGGTTCATTTCGATGGAGATGTTTTACCATGGTTCCAAATGTTTGCACAAGCTCATCGCGTACCTAACTGGATTTCTCTAGCCAAGGCCATCGAGTTACATTATGGCCCGTCCCAATTTGACTGCGCTCGCTCATCTTTATTCAAACTCACTCAATCGAGTGTGAGCGGTGTTCTCGCCGATTATAATACTAAGTTTTTGGTCCTTGCGAATCGAACGGACGATTTACCTGAAACTGCCTTACTGGATTGTTACCTTGGGGGTCTTAAATCTGAACTTAAACGGGATGTGTTGGTTCAACGTCCTACCTTTGTGCTTAGTGCTATGGCCGTGGCACGGCTCTTTGCCGAATCCACCTCTGCCATTTCCCCGACGGGCAGACCTCCCAGTTATACGTCATTTTCGCCCCAAGACATTTTCATCACCACCTAGTGCAGCCTAGTCTCCATCCGTCACCATGTCCGGCGGTGGGAAAACGAATTTACCCCCCTTATTACCCACTCCGAAAGCACCCCCCATTAGACGAATGACAGCGGCCGAAATGCAGATTCGCCGGGAGAAAGGCCTCTGCTATACCTGCGATGCCAAATTCTCTACCTCGCACAGGTGTCCGAATAAGCAGCTCATGTTACTCTGTGTCGATGATGATGACCTTGAACCATCTCCTCCTATACCCGACGAGGAGGACACTACTGCTACATTACACCATTTGTCTCTCCATGCATTTCGTGGTACTCCTGGCGCAGCTACCATCCGTTTCACGGGTGAGGTTCTGGGTACACAGGTGCAAGTACTTTTGGATGGCGGCAGTTCGGACAATTTCATCCACCCTAGAATTGTGCATCATTTAAACTTACCAATTGAACATACGGACGAAATTAGGGTGCTGGGAGGTACAGGCCAGATCCTACGCAGCAACGAGATAGTCACTTCGGTTCCTGTTCTGATTTGTGGTCATACGCTGTCTTTGACTATGTTTATTTTGCCCATTGCTGCTGTTGATGTGGTCATCGGCGCTGCCTGGCTTGAAACCTTGGGCCCCCACGTCGCTGACTATAGTACTTCCACTGTGAAGTTTTTGGAAGAAGGTCATTTTGTTACATTAAAGGGTTATCGTGGTACCTCGGCTGAGCAGGCTCAATATCATCATTTACTGCGTTTGCACCAGACTCAATCTATTGCCACTTGCTATTTGTTAGATATAATTGATACTACTTCTCCAATGGTTAATTTGGTTACTGATATTTCTGCTGATATGGCTCACATTTTGCAGAAGCATGACTTTGTGTTCGCTCACCCATGTGGGTTACCTCCGAGCAAAGATCATGAGCATAGCATCACTCTCCAACCAGGTTCAGGTCCTATTACAGTACGACCGTATCGCTATCCATTCAGTCAAAAGGCCGAGATCGAGCGCTTAGTTTCAGAATTACTCACTGATGGATTAATCCAACCAAGCTCCAGTCCATTTTCAGCCCCTGTGTTGCTAGTTTAAAAAAAAGATGGCACCTGGCGTTTTTGTATGGATTACCGCGCACTCAATACTGTCACCATCAAGGATGCCTTTCCCATGCCCACAGTGGATGAGCTCTTAGATGAATTACATGGTTCGTCTTTTTATTCCAAGCTCGATTTGCGTTTCGGTTATCACCAGATTCTGATGCGCGAGGATGATCGACATAAGACAACATTTCGCACCCACCAGGGCCTTTATGAATGGTTGGTCATGCCGTTCGGTCTTACGAATGCCCCAGCAACCTTTCAGGCACTTATGAACACCATTTTCAGACCATATCTTCGCAAGTTTGTCCTCATCTTCTTCGATGATATTCTGATATACAGTCAATCCTGGGACACTCATCTGGAACACGTGGATATGGTGCTCACTTCCTTGTCTCACCATCAACTATTTTCCAAACTCTCTAAATGTGCCTTTGGATGCCGACAGATAGAATATTTAGGCCACATTGTTTCACAATCCGGGGTTGCCGTGGATCAATCCAAAATCCAAGCTGTACAGGCGTGGCCTCTACCTATTAATGTGCGTCAATTGAAAGGTTTTCTTGGTTTGAGCGGATATTACCGTCGGTTTATTCGCAACTATGCCCAGGTTGCTGCACCACTTACTGATCTGCTTGGCAAGGATCACTTTCACTGGACACAGACGGCTCAGCTTGCTTTCCAGAATTTGAAGGAGGTTCTCAGTAGAGCCTCTGTATTGGCTTTACCTGATTTTACTAAACCTTTTGTCTTAGAAACTGATGCATCTGGTGTAGGTATTGGCGCTGTCCTAGGTCAAGTTAACCACCCCATTGCTTTTTTCTCCAAAAAGCTTTCTCCTCGTTTACGTGCTCAGTCTACTTATGTAAGGGAACTCTATGCGATCATAGCTTCAGTCTCTAAATTTCGGCACTATCTCTTCGGCAATCCCTTTGTTATTCGCACTGATCATTCGAGCTTGAAACACCTTCTTGAGCAGTCAATCCAAACACCTGAGCAAGAAGCTTGCCTCCCAAAATTGTTGGGGTATAATTTCACTATTGAATATAAATTAGGTAAACACAACCAAGCAGCGGACGCTCTGTCGCGCATGGATTACATGGCGTTATTCACGGTCTCTAATCCATTTATGGATTACGTGTACACGCAGGTTCGGTCCTCCCCTTGGATTATAACACACAAAGAGAACTTTAGTGGTGACTCTGCCACCACGTCCCACTTTCACATACGGCATGATGATTTGTTTTTGAAGGATCGCTTGGTCCTACCACTAGATAATTCTACGCTAATCCATCGGGTGCTCATGAAATTTCATTCATCGATCACAGGTGGTCATTCAGGTTTCCTCCAAACGTTCCATCGAATTGCAGCCCTGTTCTTTTGGCATCGCATGCGTCAGGATATTCGAAGCTTTGTCCGAACTTGTTCTGTTTGTCAACAGGCTAAGGCGTCACAGTTACATCCGGCGGGCATGCTTCAACCCCTTAAGGTTCCCAATCGCATTTGGGAGGATATTGCAAAGGATTTTATTACTGGTTTGCCACTGGTCAAGGGACACTCAGTCATCTTTGTGGTGGTTGATCGCCTTTCCAAGTATACACATTTCATGCCTCTACCTGCGCATTTCACAAGTCAAACAGTGGCGGATACATTCTTAACTAATATTGTTCGACTTCACGGCATTCCCAACTCTATTGTTTCGGACAGAGATCGCACGTGCATGAGTTCTTTTTGGCGTTCCTTGATGAAACTCCAAGGCACTAAATTATGCTTAAGCTCAGCCTATCATCCACAATCTGATGGACAATCTGAAGCCGTGAATAAATGCCTCGAAATGTATTTACGTTGCTTCGTTCATAACTATCCTCGCCACTGGTTATCTCATCTTCCGTGGGCGGAGTTCTGGTACAATACCTCGTTTCAATCGACCATTGGTATGGTTCCCTTTAAGGTCGTCTATGGACGTGATCCTCCACCTTTGCTAACCGCGTCGTCTTTGGAAGACACACCGTTCAATGTTCACCACCAGCTGCAGCAAAGAGATGAACTCTTGCAAACTTTGAAGACTAATCTCAGGTCAGCGCAGACTCGCATGAAATCCCAGGCGGACAAGAAGCGAACTGATGTCGTTTTCGCTAAGGGTGACTGGGTGTTGGTTAAGCTACAGCCATATCGACAACACTCTGTTCAACTACGTAAATTTCAGAAACTTGCACTGTTATATTTTGGCCCCTTTCAGATTACGGCGCGTATTGGCCAAGTGGCGTACCGGCTGGCTCTCCCAGATCATGCTCGGATTCACCCTGTTTTCCATGTGTCCGTCTTGAAGAAATTTCACGGCGACTCTCTGGCCCCCTCTTATTTGCCGTTACCGCTGACCTCGTTGCCTGAGGGACCCGTATGTCGACCTGCAGAAATTCTTCAAACCCGTGTCATCCAGCATGGCTCACAACAGCACTCCCAATGTTTAGTGCGTTGGGATGGGTCTACCCAACATACATGGGAATGGGCTTCTGAACTCCAGGATCTTTATCCGGAGTTGAACCTTGCGGACAAGGTTCTTTTTTATGGGGGGGAGTGATGTTACGGACCAAAATGCAATGGGCCCGGAGATTGAGAACAGAGGTGAGATTGGGCTTAGGCGCAGCAAACGCATAAGGAAGCCCTCGAGGAAGCTACGCGAATTGGGGGAAGCTGAGACTATATAGCAGGATACGAATAACGATTAATGGTGTGGAATATTTGGATAATCTTCTCTCTCTTCAGTCTGGACTTTCTCTCTTATCTGTCATTTCCTTTTCTGCATTTTCTGTTGCGTTGTAATGAACCTTTCCTCTGTAATAGCTGTTATCTGTCAATTTCCAGTGAGAATTTCAGTAATATATAATTGATTGGCAGCTTTTTATCATTCGAATCCCCTTTCTCTGATTTGACGAGCTATAACCATTACAATGGACCGAAAGGTATACGGTGCTGGGCTCAAGAGGTATGGGAGAGGGGTCTGAATTTGCTGACACGTAGAGCGTGGAGTTGTTGTTTTCACGTTGATTCTGTGCTTTCGAAGAAGACGTTGTGGTCTAATGGCGTGATCTCCTTCTGCGCTTTTGGTGACTGAGATAAGCCAGTTGGTTAATGAGTATTAAAGGGTATAGATATATTTATATGTATATATTGTTGTTATGAATTTTATCACGTGCTAGGCTGAAAATTATAGGTAATGGGCTGATTAAATTTTTGGGCCTTGTCTTGTCGAATGAATAGACTGAGGGGGTATGAGTGTATGACTTTCACGTGTTGGTCTGATGGAATGTAATTAATGAATTGAACTAAGTATCATCTCATGTTCTTATCAAAAAAAAAAAGTATCATCTCATGTATATGGGCCCAAAAGAGTCTTGGATAATTATTAAAATTAAATCTTTAATTTCATATAAGGGTTTTTCTTTATTCTATTAATTTTTCTAGGTCATAAAATATCAATTCTATAATTTTTAGGCCTAAATTATTCATTTCTTCAATTTATTCTTTTCCCAAAAATTCAAGGAAAAAAATGTCTTAATTTCCAATAATTAATTTCATAATTATTGTAGGGAAAATTTCACAATTCAATTTCCCATATAAAATTTCAGATTTTCAAATCCCAAAATTTGGGATGTTACAATATACTGATTCTACTTATAATATTTTGACTTCATTTGAGTTCATATAGATCCTACACTTGATGAAAGAAATCATGTAAGTAACAAATGTTTTGGGCTAAGCTTTGCAAGAACAATCTCAAAATATAATTAATGATGTGAATTTAGTTGGTACTACAAAACTTTTCACTCAAAAATTGAGAGAAGATTATTGGTCGGATTTATTGAAAAATGTGACATTATTCTGTGAGCAACATGAGATTGATGATCCTAACTTTAGTGCTTCATATATAGCACGACAAGGATGCTCTCGTCATCAAAAAGATCATATTACAATGGAGCATCATTATAAAGTGGAAATTTTTTTAGTTACAATAGATAAACAGTTGCAAGAGTTGAGTATGAGGTTTAAGGATAAAATTTTGGAGCTTTTGACACTTAGCTCTCATTTGATTCCTAAGGATGCTTATAAAGCTTTCAACATTGATAATATTTGCACTCTTGTTGTAAAATACTATCCTGCTGATTTTACTGAGCAAGAGAAGATAATTTTGAAATCTCAACTTTAACATTTTGTTATTGATGTTGCTAGTCATCCAGATTTGAAGAATCTATCAACTCAACCTGAATTATGTTTTGCTTTGATGAAAACAGGGATATCTAAGATGTATTACTTGATTTATCAATTGATTCACCTCTTATTAACTTTTCCAGTTTCAACAGCTACCACAGAACGCTCGTTTTCAGCAATGAAAATAATTAAGACAAGACTGTTGTTATGAGTCCCACATTGGGGAGTCAAACTCTTGTAGTGAGGTTTATAAGTCCATTGGGTTCTCCCTCCTCATAGGCTAGCTTTTGGGGATTGGGCTCTCCCTTTGGGCTTGTGTTCATTACATTGGTGCTTTCATTGAGAGCCCGATGTTCACGGAAAGGGCTACCCACGGAGGGTTATGACTGGATAGGTCGAGTGAAGTGCCGTGGAGTGGAGCCGCCGGGGACGTCGGCTCTTGAGGGGGTGACTATGTTAGGGAGCCAAACTCTTGTAGTGAGGTTTATAAGTCCATTGGGTACTCCCTCCTCATAGGCTAGCTTTTAGGGATTGGGCTCTCCCTTTGGGCTTGTATTCATTTGAGCCCGTTTGGATCATCTTATTTTTAGCTTAAAAGCTATTTTTAAGCTAAAGCTAAAAAAAAACTTAAAAAAAAAAGCTAAAAGCTGTTTGGTGATTATATAAATTTGTTAGCTTAAAAGTTACTTAAAAGATGAAATTAAAAATAAGTTGTTTGACAAAATTTTGTCATAAGCACCTTTTCTAATAAAAATTATCATAAAAGGTATATTATAATAGGGTGGTGGCGGCAGCGGTGGCGGCGGTGCGGTGGCGGTGGTGGTGGCGGCGGCGGTGATGGCGCGATGGATGCGATAGTGTTCGATCAAGAGATTACGAGTTCTCTTTTCTTTTCTTTTCTTTTTTTTTTTTTTAAAAAAAGAGCTTATAAAAAAAAAAAGCTCCTCATATGAGCTTATTTTTAAACTCTTTTTTCTTCATTATAAAATAAACTCTTATAATTATAAGAGCTTATGTAAAATTGTTTGGCCTAACTTATACTTATAAGTAGATTATAAAGTAAAAAATGCTTTGCAGCCAAACAGGACTAAAATATGGTCCGAAAAAGAGCTTTACAGGAAGAGCTCCCTACAGGGGTTTTATATAGGTGAGTTTAATTATTTATTTTTGAAAATGTACATTAAATAAAAGTAAATGGGGAAAGAGCAGTTGGGGGTAGATCATTTGAAAGTTTACATGACGGTTGTTTCATAAAAACCGTCATTTAGTGATTCAATAAATAATGGTTAATACTTAAAAATGTTATTTTTTATTTTTAATAATATAAGAGTGGCAGAAAAATCATTTATATTGGTATATGACGGTTGTATCGTAAAAACCGTCATTGTTATATTCAAATAATGACGGTTATTAACTACAACAGTCATATTTGTGTTTTCGCGAATTCCGCCTCTCAATACATAACGGTGCACATATTTAATTGTTATGTTTACCTTCATTTTCGATATACATGACGTTTATCCATTATAACCATTATTTTTTAAGTGTTATATATACGCGAATATATATAGTAGTGAGAGATGAATTTAATTATTTATCCTTTGTTGATGACATATATTTTAATTACCACCACATCCATTATTATTATTGTCATCGTCGTTGTTATTATACAAAATTAATCACTATATTTTGTATACACTATGCCATGGGTTCGCCAAAACCAAGTTTGCTATTGCGTAACTACTTGGATTTATATTTACACACAACTATACCATTAAAAAAAGAACCATAATGCTCTTTCTCAATTCAATCTACTCATACAATATAAACAAGGGGGCACTCAAGAAAAAAATAAACAAACACGTATGAGAAGCTGCAGTTGCATATGCGTGCGCGTGCGTGCTATTTTGACATATACGCGATTAACCTCTCATATTAAGAATTGCAGTTTGAACGTAGTCAGTTATATATATACCATATATATACTTGCAAGGATTGCAGTATGAGCTTGCTTACAATATACCTACCATTTTACGATGTAAAACTCTAGACTTTCTTGTACCATATACACATATATACAATATATACTTGAAAGTATTGCAGTATGAGCTTGCTATACAATATATGCCTTTTTAGAATATAAAACTCTAGACATTCTTGTACCTTACACAGGGACAACCTAAACCCATTATCACCAGTGTCTTGAACATATGCTTCTCCGGTGCAGAACGCGAAAACGGATCTCCCAACTTGCACGGAGCGAGGGAGCTACAGATCGAACCTATGGCTGTTAAAATGGAAGATGGGATGATGGCGTTGTCTTGTTATGCTGTTACCTGATTTCGTGGGCAACACTAGACTGAAGCACTGGAGGACTACACACTATCACTCCCAAATCAACATGGTTGTGATATAAGACATGATATTTATATTTGTCAATCTTTCTCTAATTTATTCCTATTGATACTTCCTCAATAATAGTCTAGGAAGAGAGGGAATGAGGAAATTAAGGAAGATGACTAGAGTATTTTAGAAAATATATGTCATAGTAACTAATTTAACAAACTTCCTTGATCTAATCAAATTAGATAAATATATATTATATTAAGGAAAAGATGGAGTATGATTTATGCTTTAACAAGGATTGAACTTCGTCAAATCATACCTTTAAAGTCTGGTCTTGAACCATATCGAATGACAGTTGAAATTCCCGCATATTCCTGACTTGGATCCTTGGGATTCGCAGTCCCATTCCGCTCAATTTTCTCGGCCTTTGTATTTGAATTATTGGATATCTCCTTTGCATGACTTTGCCTTCCCGAAATATGCCACAAACAAACAACCACCATACCACCAAAGATAATAACACTTGCAACCATGCAGGCTACAAATAGCTGCCCTTTGTACCACCATATTCTAACACAAAATAAAAAAGAAAGTAGTTCACAATCCTTCCAAAGCATACACAACACTTTTCTTTAGACTTAATTTGCCTCTATATTATAGGGTGTAAGTTGGACTAACCGGCAAAATTTCTATAAGATACAATGAAAACCCTTAAATATGGATTCCACACTCAATATTTAGGCTAAGATAAAAATACCTTTTATAAAGTGATAATTTGACTTTATCTTTATGTGTCTTAAAGATAAAGATAATGAGTTTGATCTTATTGTTGTGTTGTATGATGTGTCATATGTCAAACAAATGAAGCAATTTTTATCAACCAAGAAGTGATGTTTTGAATGGTGCCTCTTAAAGCAACACTTCTTCAACTAAAAGTCATAACCATATATTAGATTTATTAGCAAACATGTGAAAAGTTATACCTTACTAAAATGTAGAATTTTCTTATAAATACAATCTTTCACCAAATGATAGTTACCACACCTTTAAATATACATGTGACATTAGAAACTAAAGAGACATGATCTTGATGACTTTTAGTGATATAATCCTTACACAACTCTTCATAAATTCTTTAATTTATAAGGACATAATTTTACCAAAACAACATTTGTTCATTTTAAAATGTCTCAACAATAACAAGAATGTCGCCCCATTAAATTCTGACAATCCAGTTCAATCTGCTTATATAAGTTAAACTAGGTGCGCTCAAAGAAAAAATAATAATAACACATTTTCGTGCTATTTTGACATACGAGATTAACTTCTCTTATTGAGAATTGCAGTTTGAACATAGCCACTCGTGTACAATATATACTCGAAAGATCCCAGTATGAACTTGCTATAGACTAAATGCCTTTTTACAATGTAAAACTCTAGACATTCTTCTACCTTACATAGAGACATACAATATATACTTGAAAGGATTGCAGTATAAGCTAGCTATACAATATACACCTTTTTACAATATAAAACTGTAGACATTCTTGTACCTTACACAGACATACAATATATACTTGAAAGGATTGTAGTATGAGCTTGATATACAATATGTAACTTTTTACAATATAAAACTCTAGACATTTTTGTACCTTACATACGGACAACCTAAGCCCATCATCACCAGTGACTTGAATATATGCTTCTCCAGTCCAGGACGCGAAAACGGATCTCCCAACTTGCAAGGGGGGAGTTACAGATCGAAGCTGTGGCTGTTAAAATGGAAGATGGGATGATGGCGTTGTCTTGTTATGCTGTGATATCTGATTTCTTGGGCAACGCTAGACTGAAGCGCCGGAGGACCACACACTATAACTCCCACATCAACATGGCCCCATTTCTCTGATACCCATTCAAATATTTCTGCACCAGCAAGATGAGATTCAGCATCAGCTCATGAGTAATGTGGATGCATGCAATTAAAAAGTATTAATTTAAGACATACTCCCTTGTGTTCTTAAAATAGAGCTAGATAACTAATTTGCGAATATTAAAGAAATTAGTTTAATTATTTATTTATTTATAACAAATGTGCGTTGCTTTCCCTAGAATACCCTTTCTAATCTTTAATCATGTGCTTTATAACTAACTCTTGATAGAAACTCCCTTACTATGTGCAATCAATATGGATGCTTTGGAATAAATAAAAAATTATAAATTTGGGAGACAAAGAATTGAGGTGTTATATTTAGAATCAAAATAAACCCTTTGTCTAGCTATTATATTTAGAACCAGAGGTGGTGGCATTTATGCTTTAACAAGAATTGAACTTCATCAAGACATACCTTTAAAGTCTGGTCTCGAACCATATCGAGTGACAGTTGAAATTCCAGCATATTCCTGACTTGGATCCTTGGAAGTCGCAGTCCCATTCTGCTCAATTTTCTCGGCCTTTGTATTTTTATTATTAGATATCTCCTTTGCATAACTTTGCCTTTCCCACATATGCCACAAACCAACCACCATACCACCAAACATAACTACACTTGCAACCATGCAGGCCACAAATAGCAGCCCTTTGTACCACCATTTTCTTACACCAAATGGATTTATGTAGAAGACATTCAACAAACCCAACAAGATCACAAATCCCACAGTAGATGAGATAACATATAGTCCCGACCATATGTTGTCTCCAGTGCCAACCAAAACAGACAAGCCACAAGCACTGGGCAAAGGACAGAGTGAAGACTTCATTGGTTTGTAAACACAGCCCTCTTCCTGAAGATGATAACAAAAAATACCATCAAGTGGTGATAAAATGAAAACGCCAAGATGGATTCTTATACTCAGTCTTCAAAAGATAAAGATTAAAACAATCATGAAGAACACGAAGTATATCACCATTCAGCTGGATAGACCCTCTTATTTGTATTTTGATGGCTACAACTTACAACCTCTCAATAATATAAAGCACTGGTGGAAGAATGCAGTGGTTAACCAGGAAGCTAGACTCACCAGAGGAGGTTCAGATTCCCGAGTGACATAAATGTGGATATCAATATTAACTTTATCAGCAAAGAATGGACAGATTGCTTCCATGTCAACGGACGAAAGAAGTGGAAGCTCATTGGATCTTTTTACTGCCCAAACAAGTAAGATCCTTTTTGGTAGACAGGGTTTTCCTTCCCTTACGCGATGGAGAATATCACTCAATATTGCAAGGAAGGGTGAAAGTCCGATACCACCAGCCACTAATATAAGATTTTCATACCTAGGAGTACAAAATAGTCAAATCACTTTGTTAGTTGAACCATAAATAAAAGTGTTTATGTATCCAGTGACTAACTAAATTAAGGTGCATATTAATTATCATATGCTCAAAAATGAAAATACATAGAGAAAAGGCACATACATCAGGTGATACGGTACTTCATGTCCATATGGCCCTTCAACAGAAACATGTACCACAGATAATTCTTCCAGTGCTTCCGCTTCAATTATTTTTTGTCTCAGCTTTTCTGTCCATTTGCCCAGAACCTTTATGAGAACAGCAAGATGATACTTTCCATCCAAGGGGCTAGAAGAGACACTGAATGGATGCCACTGCAGCCATGATATTTCTCGGACTTGAATGAAGATGAAACTCAGGGCATTGTATCTCAGATCTGTATTTTATAAAGATATATTGTCGTCGATATGGATATGGCATTGATACAGAGATATGAGGACAAAGTATTAAGGATTAGTACACTTACTTTGAGGCTTTGACACAACCAATTCCAATGTTCCACAAGGAAGGCACTTAGCTGAGACTACATTAACAGTCCTTCGTGACTGGCAGAATCGCAGAAAGCGATCAAGCACAAAAAGAAATATTCCTCCAGCAGCCATAGTGAAAATGAAATCACCAACATGCAAAGCCAGAAAAGCAACAAAGACCACATATAATTGATGAGTGTAGAAGAACAACTCAAAATTCCACTTCCTCACGGGAGAGAAAGAGGTCACCCACATCAGCAAACCAGCTATAAGGCTGATAACTCCCGGAAGATTGGCAACCCCAATATCTTTCCACTGTATCAACTGCAAATGGGGGCCCAATATTGTAAGGGGAAGTAAATAGTTTGCTTGATGAATCTAACATATTTGAGCAGAACATAGATTTTACAGGTAAGAAATCAGTACTCAGCAGAAACAGGTATGTCAAAGCAAAGCCACCTTTCACCAAATAAAGCTTCAAAATAAGACCACATTTTTACCCACCATGTTTTCATTCTGTAGGAAATATTAATATAATTAATGTAAATATTATCAATTAGAATCACAAAGAATCAGGGATTAGGGATTATTAGAAATCAATTATCATAATAGGCCCATTAACTCTAAGGCCTCTCTTTTGTATATATGAATAGATAAGTGATTTAAATTATGATTAGGGATTATTAGAAATCAATTATCATAATGGACCCATTAACTCTAAGGTCTCTCTTTTGTATATATGAATAGATAAGTGATTCAAATTATACTTTTTCTCTCTTTGCCTTCTACATGGTATCAGAGCCCTAAGGGTTTACGCTTGCTTTATAATTTTTTTTGTCTGCCGTCCCTGGTTTAAATAGAGTGAGAGACTGAGGTTGTGCACCTTTTGGTCGAGGTCCTTATTTTGTAACACAGGTCAGCTAGCAGGGATCTCCACCCTCCGATCGGCCCATCCCCAGCGGTTTGATCTTGTTTTGACGACACGTGGACCACACACATGTCGCAAGCAGTTGCCTCTCCCTGGGGCGTGACAGCCTATTTTTCGATCGTCCTTCATTCTCTAACATCGAGCCTTCATTCTTGGCGTGTCTAGGCCGGTTTCAGCTTCAAAGGTTGCGTTGTGAGACTGGGTTCCGTTGTTTTTACTATTTCAGCACCATCCGTAGTCTGTTTCTCTTAACTTCTCTATTGAGAATTATTATTTTTGGCATCTGTTCGGTTTGTGGCTGGTTTGTTATTGAATCTGGTGGTTGTTTGGCTTATTATTGCATCGGGTTGGCCCTTTGAGGCTTTTATTCTTTGGTGGGTGTTTGGCTTTGCTGCTTGGTTCTACTTTTGACCATTCTTGTTGTTGTTTGGTCTTTATCAGACTCTCTATTGTGTGGCTGCTTATTCAGTTTATATCAATGGCTGATTCTACGTCTAGTCTTCCTACTGAGATTGTTCCGGTCTCTAATAAAATTACTGATCATAAGTTGAACTAGACAAACTATTTGGATTTGAGCAAGACCGTTCGGATGTATTTGCTAAGTATTGAAAAGGAGGGTCAAAATTTGACTGAGGGTCCTCCTCAGGGTGATCCTAAGTTGGCTTGGACTAGAGTAGATGCCCAGTTATTCTTACAAATTCAGAATTCTATTGAGAGCGATATTCTTCCCTCAGTTAGTCATTGTAATATTGTCAAAGAGATTATGGACTATCTCGAGTTCTTGTATTCTGGGAAAGGGAACATTACTCATATTCACGAGGTTTGTAAAGGTTTTTATTGTGCCAAACAATGGGGCCTCTCCCTTCAAGATTTCTTCATGGATTTTAAGTGAACGAACGAGGAAAAGATGTTAATACCACCCACAACTGATCTTCAGGTACATGTGGATATGGAAAAACAGGCGATTATCAACTTTCTTACTACTCTTGATCCAGCTTCTAAGACAGTTCGATCTCAGATTCTACCTAGCTCTAAGCTTCCTTCTTTTCAAGATGTGTACTCTCACGTACTGCGTGCAGATAGTCTGTCTTAACCAGCTTCTAACCCTAATACTAGTGCTTTAGCTAGTCATGGACCTAATGATAACAGGAACCAGGATTTCTCGAGGCAAGGCAATAGCAAAGTAATCAATCTCAGATAGCGGTGTGTAGCAGCTAGCCCAAAAAACACTATAGTAGTATAGCGCATTGTGGGATGACCGCTACACCGAAGATACACACATAAATACTCAAAAATAAACATGTGCTCAAAATTTAAGAACATATTCATCACTAAACAATAAATCATCCAAATCTCTAAAAGCCATAAACAAAACATTAAATATAACAAAAATTATTAGAGTCAGTGGTACTGTAGCTGAAGTCTGCTGTGACTGGGACGGCATTGTTACTGTTCAGAAATTAGAATGCTTAGATATAAGAAGTCAGAAGCATTTGACGTTGACAAAAAAACAAAGAAGCATTTGAACAAAAAAAAAAGAGTGTAAACTCTTTTACAGTAGAATCAGAAAGAAAGAACGCGTCTGTTGACCACAAAAACAAAAAAAACGCGTCTGTTGACCCAAAAAAAAAAAAGAAATAAAGAACGCCTCTTATGTCCACGTCTCGAACTGAAGCAATAAAGAACACCGTACACGTCTCGAACTGAAGCGATAGAACTGAGCCCGTCGAATTTCTTGAATGCGTTTCGAATTGAAGCAAGAGAACTGAGTCGAAATCATCAAACTCATAAATCAAGGGTGCCAAAATCAGAAATCGAACTCAGAGGGAGGCACTGATCGTGAGGGGTTGCTTCGGACTTTAGGGAATGGACCGGTTTTACAAGTCGGGTTTTCGGGTTTGGGTTTTTTTTACTGTTCCGGCCTAACCTAATCGCGCAACGCACCGCGCAATTTCACCCAATGCGACTGGCGCTACAGGCGCGACCTTGAAACGCTCCGCAATGGAGCATTTGTGGCGGCAACGTCCTGTTATGCGCCGCTCCAGCGCTATCGCGACACTATAGCGCGCGATTAACTACTCAGGGAAATAGTACCCCGAATCCAGTCTCTGCTGATAACAGGAACCAAAGCCTCCCAAGACAAGGAAAACAACCTTAGAATCCAGTCTTTGCTTCTATTGTAAGGGACCTGGTCATACCAAACATTATTGTCGCAAGTTGCAAAATAAGTTGCAACTCTACTCATATGGCACAGTCCTCTGGTAACTTTGATAATGCTCCATCAACACCAAGTGTACTTGCTACAAGTAACTGTGATTCATGCCTTGCTACTTCTTCCTCGAAGTGGTCATTGATTCCAGTGCGACTGATCATATGACAAGTAACCATAATTTGTTTTCTATGTATTCACGTTATGCCAACTCCTCTTCGATAACAGTTGCCAATGGTTCTTACTATCGTGTTCTTGAATTAGGCACTGTTAAACCTACCGCATCTGTTTCCCTGTCGTCTATTCTTACTGTTCCTGACCTAGCCTTTAACCTTCTCTCTCCTAGCAAGCTTACTTGCCAATTAAACTGTTTTATCTCACTTTTCCTTGACTGTTGTTTGATTCAGGATCTCACAACGAAGTGTATTATTGGTAGAGGATATGAATCTGGCTGCTATTACTTCCTTGACGATCGGGTGCCACGTTTAGTTGCTTGCTCTGGTGGTTCATCCCCTTTTAAAGTTCATTGCCGGTTAGGTCATGTGTCTTTGTTCAATTTTAAAACTATATGCTACAGCATGGTATGATTCATCAGTTCTCATGTGAAGATACACCGGCTCAAAATGTTGTTGCAGAAAGAAAAAACCGACACTTATTAGAAGTAGTCGGGCTCTAATATTTCAAATGCAAGTTCCTAAATCTTTTTGGGCTGATGCAGTGTCAACTGCGCATTTTCTTATTAATCATATGCCCTCTCCTGTTCTAAGTGTTGACATTTTGTACGCTACTCTGTTTCCTTCCAACCCCTTGTTCCCTATTAATCCAAAAATCATTGTGTCTGTTTCGTTTGAGATATTCGTCCCATTATTACAAAACTTTATCCCAAGTCTCTCAAGTGTCTTTCTTGGGTATTCTAGGGTTCAGAAGGATTATCGGTGCTATTCTCCCACTCTTCGTCGTTATCTTGTGTCTTAAGATGTTACCTTCCTTGAGTCGAATATGTTCTTTCCTTCCTCTACTCCGCCTAAATCCCCTGACACAGCAGAACATCTTGATGATTTATTGGTGTATGAGGTTCATTTACCACTAGTGCAAGCTTCTCTTCCGGCTTTTGCTAAACCACCTCTCCATCATATTTATCAGAAACGTCCTAGGGAAAGTATGTAGTTGATCATGTTCATGGCTCACCAGTGCTCGCTTTAGCGTCTGATCTGGAACTAGTTCTCCCCGCTCTTGCCTCTGAACCAAAAACAATGCCTGATACTTCTAATACCTCTGCTGACTTGCCCATTACACTCCGCAAAGGTAAACGTACTTGTACCTATCCTATTTCTTCTCTTGTTTCCTATAACCACCTCTTTCCTCCATCTTGTTCTTTCATAGCATCCTTAGACTTTAAAGCGTTCCCACTACTCTCCACCAAGCCTTGGCCAATCCTAGTCAGTGTGCTGCGATAGTAGAAGAAATGATGGCCCTTGATAAGGCAGGTACCTAAACTCTCGTTGATTTACCTCCTAGAAAGAAGGCTATTGGGTATGGCACCATGGAATGTTTGAAGCCTCGACTAGTTGCCAAGGGATATGCTCAGACCTACGATGTTGACTATTCGAAAACCTTCTCCCCTGTGGCAAAACTGTCTTCTGTTCACCTCTTCATTTCTATGGCAGCCACGTATGGTTGGGATCTTCATCAGTTGTATGTTAAAAATGCTTTCTTGAATGGTGATCTTCTTGAGGAAGTTCACATGGAGCAACCACCTGGTTTTGTTGCTTAGGGGAAGCATGGGAAGGTATGCCACCTTCAAAAGTCTTTATATGGTTTGAAGCAAAGCCCTCGTGCTGTAGCTTTGTAGTTAAGAAGTTTGGTCTAAATCAAAGTAAGTGTGAGCCATTCTGTGTTTTATCAGCGAACGGATGCTGGCATGATTCTCTTAGTGGTATATGTTGATGACATTGTTATTATGGGTAGCAATACTTTGGGAATTTCATCACTCACGGCCTTTCATAATTATCATTTCCAAACAAACGATTTAGGTCCATTAAAGTACTTTCTTTGGATTGAGGTTATGAGAAGCAAGAAAGGCATCCTCTTGACACAGAGGAAATATGTTCTTGATCTGCTAAAAGAAACCAAGAAACTTGGAGAAGCACCAAGTAGCTTACCCATGATTCTTAATCCTTTTCTGGACATTGATGACAACATACCATTTGACGAACTACCTGAAGATGTGAGAAAAAGGGTTGATCCTGAGAAGATCAAACCATTTGCGTATCCTGAGAGATACCGTAGACTGATTAGGAAATTGAACTATCTCACAGTGACTTCCTTGATGTAACCTTTCTAGTTAGTGTGCTTAGCCAATTTATAACAGCACCGACCATTGCTCAGTGGGAAAGTTTGGAACATGTCTTACATTACTTAAAGGGCTCACCTGGTCGTGGTATATTCTATACGAATCATGGCTACATCGAGATTGAATGATTTTGTGATGCAAATCATGTAGGGTCAAAGGCAACCAAAAGATCCACCATAGGAGTATGCGTGTTTGTGAGTGGAAATTTAGTGTCCTAGAGGAGCAAGAAGCAGGATATGGTTTCTCGGTCTAGTGGAGAAGCTGAGTATAGAGCCATGACTCAGTCAGTACAGGAAATTGTGTGGATTCACCAGTTAATCAAGGAGGTTGGTCTTGCCACGTCATTGCCTGTAAAACTGTGGTGTGATAATAAAGTTACTCTAGACATAACCTCCAATTTTGTGTTTCATGAATGTACGAAACATATTGAGATTGACTATCACTTTGTACGCGATAAGATTAAGGAGAACTTTATTTCTACAGGACATGTGCGGTCTAATGACCAATTGGGCGATCTTCTGACTGAGACCTTAAATGGGACTCAGGTTGACTATCTTTGTAACAAGTTGGGTTTGATTAACATCTAAACTCCAACTTGAGGGGGAGTGTTAGGAAATATTAATATAATTAATGTAAATATTATCAATCCGTGTCACAAAGAATCAGGGATTAGGGATTATTAGAAATCAATTATCATAATAGGCCCATTAACTCTAAGGCCTCTCTCTTGTGTATATGAATAGATAAGTGGTTCAGATTATACTCTCTCTCTCACTCTGCCTTCTACACATTCCAAAAGCTATACTAGCAGACTTGCCAAGCAAACCTTATAATTGTAAGCGCAAACAGCAGTAGCAACAATTTTTTTCCATTTAACGAGTTATTAACTCAAATTTGCTTTGACTAATCATCTCTGGTCGTGAGGTTATGGTTCAAGATCAATAAAAAGGTAATTGGATGACAGTAGAATATGCAAGGAGTGCAAATTTAGTAAACATATACCACTCAAGTCTCATCATTGCCTATTTATATTTTACATTCCACTTTGGCCCTAATCAATGGATAATATGATTTGTTTGCTTCAGGAATGAAGAAAAAGGAAGTTTCAGTCAGTATTGTAAACAAACAAATGACACACAAAAAAAGGAGGGGGGGGAAAGAATTCCTCTGCATCTACACATTCCATATTTTTCCTTATGTGAGGATATTCAAGCAAAGATATGTATACAAAAGACTCACTTCTTCTATTAGTCGGCCATCCATTGCCCATGCTATGACATAGAAGAGTCCATGGAGAGTAAAAAGCACCATGGTGAGGTGTCCGAGCCACACATGATATCTTGTAGCATGTTCAAAAGGGATATCTATAAAGCGGAGAAGAACTGATCCCCTTGATATAGGAAGAAATAAAAATGCCAGGCAGTATAATCCAATCGAACCAAGGCGAAGCCCCAGAATTTCCAACAGTATTATGCTGAAAAATCAAAGTTGGAAAGTCAGATAATTATTTTCTTAATGACAGCAAAATATTTAAAACCTAGGCAATGTTTTGAAAGATTACAAGTTTCTACGCCAAATACCTGTACAATATTCTATTGAATCAATACCATGATCCTTGTCAGTACAATAACAGAATATCCCAAATAGAAGCAAGAGAAGGGAGCACTTGGAAACCATGTCAAGACTTCTATTCAGAGAAGCAGAACAAAGCACTTTGCTATATTACTTATATTTTATAAAGAAATGATATCAATAAATAAGTTTTGGCCACCTCACTTGAATGCAAAAAGTCTTCATTGACATATAAATAGGTTTGTTATAATTTTGTCTAGTCTTTGTTCATTCTTTTTCTGTATCTTGGGGGAGGGCTAAGGAACTTGACGCTGCTAAATATAGTTATTTCTTTTAGATTCGTATCCTCCAGGTTTAGACTGAAACTAGGCTCTACTAACAATGTAGCCTTCAATAGTTTATATATATTTATTTCGTCACTTGAACAGTGCACGCTAAGCACTAGAAAGAACTAGTTGGATTATTTTGGGCCCCATTAAGCTTCTTCATACATGAAACTGCAAATTGGATGACAACTTATTGGATACTTATCATTTTTAATATTCAAATAATTCTTTTAGATAAAAAATTACAAAATGCACCACAGGTTACAAAACCACAGGAAGTATTGCAGGATCAAACCTGCGGCCTCCCTCTTATAGAAGAGCTTTTATTTCACTAGATTACAAGGCTCTTGGCAGTATCATAGATTGATTTGAAAAGCCTAAGAATGTCAACGACCATTACATCTAAAAAGCTTAAGCTAAAGCACGTCAAGAAATGTCAAATTAAAAAGCATAAATTGTTGAATGAAGGCCCATGAAAAAAAATTAATTATAATCTGTAACAAAGTATAAGAGGAAAAGCAGAGTCCTCCACGAGACAGTGAATGGACAAAAACACGTAATGAAAAATAGAAGTGCACAAATACAAGTACACACTCACTAATTAAAAAAGAAGTAAAAATTTCCGGATAGAGGTGATGGAAAGGCACCTAGATCAAGAACTCATACTTGAATAGTTTTATTTTACCTCTTTGATTTAGAGTAGAAGTGTTCGGACATTTCAAAGGCCCTCACAGTATAAGCATAAACAGCCCATATGACATATGCTGAAAACAGGACAATCCCAATGAACTCTGCAGCAGAAACAACACCGAAAGGTCCATCCACTAGCACTGGAAATGTCCATAGTCGGAAACTCGGCCTTTTGGAATTCTTCCTCCTGCAAGGCAAATTCCATGTAACATCACCAGAGCAAATAATTAAATTTCGAACAAAATCCACGTATGCCCGACTGGGGGGAAAAAAATTGCCCAGTATGTTTGACTTTGTTTTACTTTAATTTTCTTCAGTCATGTCGGATGTTCACAACTTGTGGGGTCGAATTATTAGTGGGAAATAATATAAAATATTGTGCAGCAAATCAATTGATAATGAAGTCATCTATCGGCAGACTAACATCTGGTGCAATATAAAATTATTTCCAATAAGCAAATTAGGAAAAAAACAAAAGCTGCCGAAAAATCACATACTCGTGAAGCTTCTCCCCAGAAACGATTAGGTGAGCAATGGCGAGGAACGAAATTATGAGAATTGGACCGCTTAGCAATAGAAAAATGCTTCCTGCACCATACATATATACATTATGTCTTTCTGCCTCAAATTCAAGCCGCAACAACCATCATGAAAAAATAATAATAATAACCAGTAATTCCAAAAGGGGTTCCTCGAGTTGCACGAATCCATTTCTCGAACAAGTGATTAAAAAATTCCGCCGGAAGCAGAAATATTAGAGCTGCCCATCCAATGAAAATAACCCAAATCAAGGACTTGAGAGTCCATTTAGTAGCCGATAAAAAAACGGAGGTCTTGTTGGTATCACCATTTCCGACAGCTGTAGAAGAAAGCAATGGAGCACGAACGGAGTGAATATGATCCATGGATGGATGGATGGAAAATGTGAGAGAACCCTGATCCTCACTACGCAGGGCCTGTTGTTATAGTCGATGAAGGAAAAGAAGCCAAATTGAGTGGAACCCACGGCCAAAATGGTGTTAGAATATCAGCTGTGCCGGGAAAACACGCACCACAGGAGACAGGACCACATAAACAAATGACTTCCATCCCGAAGTGGAACCTACCAGTGCGAGTGTGCGACTGTGGTGCGAGTATATCCAGGAGCTTTGGTCCGCTGCATTTAGCGTCCGCTGCCATCCTTTTCACCGTTTTGGCGCAAATACAGTGACTGATATATATGTTTTTTTAATATTTTAGGATAATCACTTATTCTGAAAAAAATAGAATACTATCTGATTTTGAAAAAAAAAAAAATCGTGATGTTAAAAAATTATTTTAGAATCTTGAAACAATATTTTATGATATTAACTCTTAAAAGAATAATGGATGATATTAAAAAAATACTTTATAATCTAAAAAAATTATTTTAAAGTCTTAAAAAAATATTCTAAAAAATATTTTTTAATATTATAATACTCCCTCCGGTCCTAATTATAAGATAACATTTGGAGGTTCATTTTGGTCCTAATTATAAGACAACATTCTAATTTTTGTCACCTTCTTCCTAAAACACCCCTATTTTGTTTTCTCAAGTGTGTTTGATTTTTAATGAGTATATGAGGTGCGTAAACTCTTCCAATCAATAAAACTTTTTAATTGTTGGATTTTAATTTGTTTATCAATCAGTTGACGTTAATTTACCAATATATATGTATACACACATATATCTGTGTGTGTATACTGTGTGTGTATATGTACGTATATATGTGTGTCTCTACACACATATATATATAAACACACACACATGTGTGTGTCTGTGAGAGTGTGTGCGTGTATGTATATCTATGTGTGTCTGTCAACATGTGTGTGTGTCTATATATTTTTGTGTGTGTATATGCATATATATATATATATATATATATATATATATATGTGTGTGTGTGTGTGTGGGTATATATATATACGTGTGTAGATATATGTGTGTATATATATATATATGTATGTATGTATATATGTATACACACATATAGTAAGATCATTATTTTAATTAGAAAGTGTGTGGAAAAAAAAATTCTCGGTCGGAGATGTATGAGGTAGGAGTTATTAATTTACTTTTACTTATGTCATTTAAAATTTATATAAGGACATTTTAGGAAAAAGAGTAAAATTAACTAATTTAACTCCTTTCCTTAATCTCCCAAAATCGGTTAAATATGTCCTATAATTAGACCGGAGGGAGTATAATTTTTTGTACCATCCCGGTTACTGAACCACCCTTCGTATCAATGGCTATGAGCCGTTGGGTCATAAATCATGTCTTTAAAATAAAATCAAGTTGACCCCGAGAGAAGTTAAAGATATTAAATAAGTTAGTTTATCATTTATATATTATTTTTTCAAGTTAGATAAATTAGTTTGGTATAAAAAAATGGGATAGATATTGTCACTACCACTTTTTCCACGTTAGATCAAAATCTTAATAAAAGATAGATATGATAAAGGTAGATGAGATTATAATCTAACTGAAAAAAATGGTAGTGACTTGATAATGACCAAAATCTTGGTAATGACAATATCTTATCCCTAAAAAATAAGTATAAATATTTTACAAAGTAATATATTTAATTTTCTTAATCTATTTAAGAAAATCAACCGAGCCTTTATATAAATGATAATATAAGGTAGTAATTATAAAATATAAATTTAACTCTAAATTCTAAAAAGGGAAAATTTCAAATAAATACCTTCGAATTTGTAAAACCCCTGTGTCTGTTGAATTTGTAAAAAGACTGAGAGTGCAAGACTCCATGAGGGATATCTGGTCGGGTGAAATTACCTTTTTGCCCTTACTTTAAAAAAAAAAAACCCCCCCCCACCGCCCCGCTGACGGGCCACCCCCACTACCGCCGCCGCACCACCACCACCACCACCCCCCGGCGGTGGGGCGGTGGTGGTGGCCCGCGGTGGTGGTGGTGGTGGGTGGCCGAGGCGGCGGTGGTGGTGGTTGGCAGTGGGGGTGGAGGGTATTTTATTTATTTATTTAAAAGTAATGAAAAGTGGTAATTTCACCCTATTTGATATCTCTCATAGCGCCCCTACACTCTCTCGCCTTTTTACAAATTCAATGACTTTCGGGCTTTTACAAATTCGAATATTTATTTAAAATTTTCCCTTATAAAAAATCCTCCTTAACTTTGAATCAATTGCTTGTAACCCTTGACATTTCAAAATTTGAATTTAGCCCCATGTCATTAACTAACTGTTATCTTGTTAACAAAATTTATGTCATAAGGGTGTTCAAAACACAAGACGAGACTGAGATTTCTCAATTTCGGTTCCTGTCCCGGTTTTTGCGTGGGATGCACATTGCATCCCAGGACGGGACCGTACCAAGAAATCTTGGTTTTTAAATAAATAAATAAATAAATTTTATATATTATTATATTAGTTAAATTTTTCCATAATCTAGTATTTAAAGTGATACTTTAATTACTAGAATTTAACGCTTAACAAAGCTATAATAATCACACAAATTGATCTAGATTTAAAGAATAATATTTTATTACTATTATTATGATCACTGTTATCATCTACATTATTATCTGTATACATTATATAGTTATGATTAGTATCACGATATATACGGTTTAACTCCAACTAAAGATGTAACACACATTTTATCAAATGATAACTTAATTTATAGCGTAAAAAATATAAAAATAAAAGGATAAGTTAATTTATAAAATACAAAAAATTTAATAAAGACCGAGATCGAGATATCAAGGGTAATCTCGATTCCTGTCCCGATCTCAACTAGGACGGAAAATTCTTTATAATAGTTATATGGGTATATTGAAATCACGTGATATTATATTTACACTCATTTTTATTCTATTTGTTTATAGATTGTTTTAGATCTAACGAGACGTTTTAAAGCATGATCTAGGTGTACGTATCATGTAAGATAAGATCCAATAGTACAGGAGCCACTAATATAAGGCTTGATAAGATATAATCTAACAATTTTGAAATTTTATAAGACATAAGACAGCGTGCATCCATCGGTCTATATAAAAAAATAGATATGAACTTAGGTGAAATCTACTATATTGAGTTATCTAATCACGCTTCTTATTTTTGTTATGGTTAATTATTAAAATGTATGTGTACACTTATGAATTTAGCTATGAATACTTGTAATTTTTTGTACAACCTCTTGTAATATAAATTAAAATTTGTAAATTTTGTATGAGCACCTTTTATTTTACCATGTTTAGTTGTTAAAATATGTGCATACGTGTAAATTCACTGTATTTTCACTTGTTATTTTACTAATATTAGTCATTAAAATATGCGTGTGCAATTGTAAATTCATCATCAAACTTTACTTAAGAAATAAAAGTAACTTGATGCCAAAGAAGATAATGATTATGATCGGTCGCAGGAACAGCACCATGAATCCGAGGTAGCTAGGTGGGTGACCCAGAGTAGCGTAGAAAATATAAGCCCCACATTCACGGTTTCCTTATCCGAACACTCTCTGCCTCTTATGGTTCACAAAACCCACAAGTGGACCTCCTTCTCCCACAATTCACAAAACCCACAAGTGGACCTCCTTCTCCCACACGTCATTCATCTCCACTCTCCAATCTCTCCCCTCTCTAATAATTATCGTAATCAACTGTTTACACTGTCCAATCTCTCCACTCTCCAATCTTTATAGTTTTTGAAAAGATTTTGATTTTGATAATGTAGTTTCTAATTATTGGTTTTGGTTCCTATAGTTTTATAATGACTTAATTTGAGTTTAAGTATAATTATAGAGACTGGAATTAAAACTCATTAAAAGTATAGAAATTAGTTGTAAAACTCATATACAATTTTTAGGGTTAAGGTATAATTTTGCCCTTAAAATATGCGTCTCGGTTAATTTCTTTTCTAAAGTTTTCTAAGATATGAATGTTTTCGCGAATTTTAAAAACGTAAAGATATTCTTTCTCCGTTTTTGGGGCTTGATGTTCACTGAAGTTTAAAAACGTAGCAATTTTACCCCTCTGTTAAAAACCTTAACGTTGACTGTAATACTCTAATTTTCATAATTAATGTAAACATTGTATTTTAGCAAATAATTAGCAAAATACAAAAGGGAATATGTGTCTCAAGGATTATAATCTATTGATTATATTTTTGTCAAATTTCACTTTGGAATTAATTAACAAATGGTTGATTAATGAGGCAATCACATATTAGGAGTTATAAAATGTGACATAAAATCACATGAAATAATAGCTATTGTAAATGATCATATGGCAAGAAAATATGATGAAAACACTTAAGTAGGTTAATGGAAATTAGCAACAATAAATGAACAATTTAACTTGCACTAATCAAATTAGTTTCATAATTCTTCATGATGATTAGAGGCAAATAGAGATCATCAAAGAAGGGCTAATTAATTCAAATAATTAAGGGCCAAAGATGAAGAATTAAAGCTTGAATAATTAAGTATTAATGACCTTGATTAAGTAGCAAATTAATTAAGCCAATGAGAATAAAATAATACTTGTCTAATTAAGCACTAATTTTTTTGATTAGTTAATAAATCAATTAACTAATAGCAAATGCAATTAAGGGTGAAGATTGGATTTAAACAAACACAATTGAATCAAATGGTCTTAATTAAACCTATAATTAACCTTAATTCTTGTGTAATGGAGTTAGCCAATGAGAAATCAAAGAATTGAGCTTAATCCTCATAAAATTATATGGACCAATGAGAAAATTAAGCTATGGATAAATGGTGAGGATCTATTTTGAACTAACACAAATTGATCCAATGGTTAGAGATCAAGATGAGAGGATAAGAGATTATCTAATAATATCTAAGATATTATAATTGTATAAGAGCACATGGGATAATTAAGGAATGGAAGAGGATAGGATAATTAATGAAATGATCGAAAGAGATTAATAAAGCATTATATATTAGAGTTAGAAGTCAAAAGAAGTGGCGCATGAGTACTAGAAAGAATCAAATGGGAATATACATTGAATAAACAATGTTTTGGCAATTAAAAAGCAACATAAATGGTTATGAGAGGGAGGAGCATGTCGGCACTCATTTGAAGGTAGAGATTAAATTTGATAAAGTGGTTTTTAATCTAATGGATAGGAAGAAAGAAGGAAAGTTGAATCACCTTATCAATTACCACTTTAACCTTGGAAGTTTTCCTATAAGTATGAGGCTTCTCCTCTTCATTTCTTCACACCAAAAATCACAACACAAGCTGATTTCTAAAGAGAAGTGAGAGTGAGTGAAGAAAGCTTGAAGGAGTTGAAGCAAAAACAAGTAAGTTCTTGAAGTTCTAGTTTTAAATTCATAGTTAGATTATATTTTTATCTTGAATCTTCCAATATAGTTTTCATTTCATGTTTTTATGGCTTCATTTCGAAAGTTTGATGGAAAATATGATGGAGCAAAATTCTTGGAAGTTGAAGATCAAAAGTAGCGAAATTCTGAAAAAAATTGGTTAGGAATCAAAGAAAAAAAGACTATGATTTTATGTAGAAGATGAAGTTATAAAATTCTAAAAAATTTCATGGATAAAGTAGACACATAGAGCTTTCCAAATACACCCAGAGTGTAGCATTTTGAATTCTTTTCAAGGAGATAAAAATTCTTGAAATAAGGCTACGTTTTCTGGAAAAATTCTGGGCAGCGTTGAAAAACAATTAAACTGGGAATGGTTCTTGATGTTCTAGCTTCTGGGAATATATTTCCTTGAAAATAGACATGTCAAGGGTCATGATGAATTTTGCATCACCTCAAAATGAATTTTTTAGAATTAATTATGATTTTCTAAAGTTGCTGCAAAATCTACCCAGAAATGTTGAAGTAGCGTTTTTAAAGAAAATATGAGGGCAAAAATGGAATAATAAATCCAACAAGGGTAGAAAGGTAAATTAAACCTTTAGGATATTATTCTAAGCAATATGATATTTATCAAATATCATATAATAATCCGACAATGATGTATAGGATATCCAGGAAGTCCGGAGTCGGATCAAAAAGTCGGGTATTTTGGTAACTACACGGTGAAAGGTACGTTCACGTACAATAACTTTAACTCTGATGTGCCTTGTATTCATGTATGTGGTAGTATGATTCATAGGGTCATGGACAGGACTATGTCTTGGATCATGTCCAAGTGCTAAGGCTTTGTCTTGGTCACTTTGTTCACATACATTCGAGCTTTATACAAGTTATAGTCTTGATAATGCCGTTGAGTTTTCCTAGCGCTAAGGACACGAGGAGTTGTCGTGGCATTGGTTAGTGCAGACGTAGATAACCTTACATGTGTTGTGTGCTATGTACTGTTATTGTGACTAATCTTACATATGTTGTATGCTTATGTAGTGTTGTAATGTGATGAACAGCTGTCATACATATACTGTTATACTTTCATATGAGGTTAACTGTTACCTGAGGTCCGATGGGTATTGGACCTCAGCTTTGACTAAAATTCAGGGAAGGAACCTGGATCAGAGATGACATCGGTAGATGGAGCCATGAGAAGGCACTTAGATAGACAAAGCGAAAAGAGCACGATGGATGGAGCGAGAAGAGCACTTAGGACAAAGCAAATGCTTAGGAAGAGCGTCATCAAAGCATTCATTCCGGCATGAATCGATAAGGTGACCTCAAACAGTTTGGTGCCGAAGGTAGGGCTAGTCTATGTGGATCAGTCAATAAGTCACCATGAACTCGGTGAGACTTCCACGATAGACACCTACCTGGCCAAATTGTTTGATTAACTGAGTTAGGCTCATTGCCCCAAGTCTAGCTACGGCTTGGTTGAAGATTGTATAGTTACCATAAAGATTTGTAATTATATAAAGCTCTGTACTAATGTACCACGTGAATATTCCTTCGGGAAATTTTTAATATATCAGCTTATGTCGGGACATCGGCATATGTCCGGCATTTTATCTCGCTTACTCATCGTCCGAACATTGGTGCATGCTTCCGTTTTCCGCATTACTCTAAGCTGTAGCACCTCAAACTCTGTCGATTTTCTAAAACTGAGTGTCACCCGACACGATTTCAAGTATGAAATTTAGGGTGTTACACTGACCGTTAGTTGACCGTTAGGGCAGTTAACGGAGGGGCAACATTGCTACGTTTTTAAACTTCAGGGGCAACATTGCTATGCCAAAAACTTCAGGGGTAAAATTGCTCACGAAATAAGATACTTTAAAAAAAATTGCACCTTAACCCAAATTTTTATAATATTATCGAGACCAAAAACAACAATTTGAAATTTCAAATACCAAAATCAAAATTCGATCAAATATGAAGATCTAACAATAATATTAACCCTTTTAAGAATTAAAGATCTTGTCAAGTTACAAGATTTTTAAAAGACTTGTTATTAAAGTGATCAAAAGTACGTGCTGAAAATTTGGTAATCATTCTGAATTATTAAATTAATTTTAATTGGGAAAATTATACAAAACTTTGTTGAACTTTAATTCAACTCCGTTGAACTTCTTCCTTATCTAAATGATTGTTTTAATTTTTAAAACTTGAAAAGGAACACCACCTCTAAACTTTTGATAAGCTTGTACAAATACCCACTCTACATCAATTATTTATTGGGAAAATGGGAAAATTCATTTAAATGGCAGCTGAATTAATTACCTAAATTTCAACTAATGTTACTAAACTTAAGAAATGATTAATCAAGCTATAAGTAACTAAATTGGGATTTACAAATTTTTTCAATACCTCTATGCCCGAGTTATTAGAAAAGAAAAATTATAAACAGTTTGCTATTGTGAATGACAGCTTGTTGTTAACTTTTAAAGATGTTCTGTGCTTCAGTTACAAGATGATTACAAGAGTTTGTGAAAAGGAACTTGTGGATTGCAATATTTAATATGTTAATTTCTTAGGATGTTTGTGCTTGCGTTATAATATGGTTGTTGCAAAAGTTTTGTTACAAATGGAACTTGTGAATTGCGAACGAGAACAAATAAATTGAGAAATTTAATGTGTTAATATGTAAGGCAATATTGTACTTGAATTATAAGAGGTTTATTGCGAATGAGAACTTGTGAATTGATAAATTTAATGTGCTAATTGGACTGAGACACTTTTTCAGATCAAGTTTAACACAGATTTGAGTGTAGCAACCCCTTGCTATATACAGTATCAAGTAAGTAACTAAGTCGGCTTTCAATGCCCTCCCCACAAGTCGATCTACAAGAATTTTAAGTGTACATGGAATTTGACTGACTCGTTGAAGTACCCATATGAAATCGGAGCAGTGATACAGACCCTGATCATGTTATACAACAAATACACCAAAGAGAGGAATAGAAGAAAACATTCTTATGAGAGAATCCTTTTAGAGGGAAGATTGTGTGTGTTATTATTCAGACTAGACTACTTAGCTCCCCCAATCCCACATTCTATATATATAACATATATATAGTCACATAGGAATAGATATAACCCTTAAACGTACAGTTATATGGTAATAGATATACCTTTTAAACTGTAACATCCCAAATTTTTGGGATTTGAAATATGGAATAAGTTTTTGAGAGGCGAAAATGCGCACCAGAAATAAATACCCCAATCCAAGAATTAAGATTCTTGCCATGTTAGGAAGGTATATGGCCCACGATGGTGGTCAAGGCTGCTGATGATTGGTGACTCAACTCCAGTCCAGTAGATTGGAAAGTGTGTAAGGCCAGAGGGACACGATGGTTGTGGATCAGTTGGATCCGGTGTTTTGAAGTAGTAAGCGATTGAGGATTATTCTGGTAGGGACAAAGTGAGAGCGTGTACTTCTCAACTTTTAAGAATGTTCATGTTATGAGTTTTATGGTAGGCTGTCAAACCTACTGGACCAGTATGTCCTTAAGCCCTAAGTCCTGTGAGACTGATATCTTCATAAGCTGGTAGAAGCCCACAGTTGATAGATAATGGATTACGGGCAATGTCTTGAAAGTGACCGAAAGGCTGAGATAGAATGCACTAGTCAGTGATGACCATCTAAGATTAGTTGTCTGGTTCCTGGATTTGTTTGAAATTAAATTTTTTAAACTTGCCAATGCACTTGCTGTATTTGAAATTTTCAAAATTGATTTTTCGAAATAGAGTTTTGAATGAAATGTTTTCAACAGAATTCAAGACACCAGTGATGGTCACTTTTTGAAATGATGTTGTCTTATATAAGGGGTTTGTTAGAGCCCAGATTTTGAAATTGAGTTTTCAACTATGTTGTGGTAAAGACAATACGGAACTGGAAGAGGCAAGAAGCTGTTGTAGATGTACACAGTTTGCTGGGTCTTGCAAGATGTTTTAGAATATTTGAAATCGCTGGTCATTGATGAAAATGCTTTTGAATAAAGAGATTTGAAAAGTGAGGGGATTTGTTTTGAGAGGCTGATAGTCGCACCAGCAATGAATGCACCCAATCTGAAATACTTCACCTTGTAGGGGCGCGTATTTTTGCCTAGTAGGGCTGGACTATCGATGGCTGGACCGAGTTACCAGTAGATAGGGCCGCTACTTTATGTGTCAACGCGGACGCTGGGTCTCTTATGGGAGGGGCGGAAATTCTCCCACATCGGCTAACGACACTATTGATGCCTAGTGGCTCGATTTGACGCCAGAGGGATGCAGTGCCCGGATTTAGGGATTGGGATAAGTCACGGTACCAATTGGTTGAAGTGGTGGCGTGTGCTCTCAATTGTTAAAAATTTTGTGAAATAGATTATCCCGCTCATAAATACGTACCGGTAGTACATGTTTTTCTGAAACTGCTCCGATAGTGAATGTGTTTTCACGAATTTGTATTGGCGGCAATCATGTTTGAAAATGTGATAGCACTATTACTTTTTGGTATAGTGCGGATTGTGAAATATATTGCAACCACAAAAAATTTCATTGTGTGAAAATCTGAGAGTGAAGCAACATAATAGTAGCGATGACATTATTGTTGATGCTACTATGTTGAAAAGAAAAGCGGTGTAGTTGGAGATTATGATATAGGAACAGGAACTATTAGAAAGGTCTAGAATACTGAACTAGTTAGGCCAAATAGTATTGGTCAGCTATAGTGATAAGCAAGAGAAAGTAGTCTGAGAACTTGAGAGAATCTTAGATGAAATAGACAAGTGCAAGTTTGTACGGGCAGTGTCCCTGGGCCATAAGACCTTTGATGCTTAGCACTATGTGGAATGCTGATTAGCATGGTGACTTTAGACAAGTATGTCTAAAGTACATCTTGAGTCAGGCAAAACATTCAATCTATATCAAGTGATAGATAAGATACCTAAGCTTGAGGGTAACTCCCTAGGTAGTAGGGCTAGAAATTCAGCGTTGTGGTAGTAGAATGTGCCGAAAGGCTAATATGTGATAAGCCGGAGGCAAAATGAGTCAGGCAGTGAGGCCTGCATAACCAAGCACTGTGAGAATGGATCAGTAGATTCTGTTTTTGAATACTATACCTGGGTACAAGATGAATGAGATGGTTAGGGTGCATGTTTAGTAAACATGCAAAGGAAAGGAATAGACTAGATGTCTAGAATAATTCCCCGAAGTTATAGGTTCAAATTTCGAGGATAAAATTTAAATTAATGGGGGAGGAATGTAACATCCCAAATTTTTGAGATTTGAAATAAGGAATAATTTAGGCTTTAAAATTATTGAAATTATATTTAATGGCTTAGGAAAATTAATCGAGAAGGAAACATCCTTATAGGAAATTAATGATTTATTTTTAATGATAATTGCAATTAAATAAATAAAGGACCTCATTGCAGATAAGAGTTTTGAAAAAGATCAAGTGAGATAATTTTTAAAGTGGCCATATCACCTAAATACATATATCCCTGATTAGCCCATATACTCATTTGGCCCACATCAACCCATTATCTCATTTATCCATAATTTCATTCTCTCGGCATCCCATCTCAGCAACACGCATGATATAGCAAAAACTAAGCCCACGTTGATATCCTATTCCAAGCCCAACCACAACACTTACTAACCCATTATCCATTAGTCTCTTTCTTTCAAACTCATGGCTAAACACGTTAAGCAGAGAAAGACATCAGCAACATCTTAGCGATATCACGTAAGAGCCGAAAGGGAGATTCACACGGCGACTTCCACGAGATCATGCAACAGCAACTCCATGCTTCTTCTATCAGCAAATCCAGCCTCTCCCATGCATCTCGAGCTCCACACCAAACCCTTTGCTTCTCTTTATTTACGGCATGACAACAGCACCGAGCATTCACTATGAGTTTGGAAAAACAACAACTATTGTATTCTCTCATTCATCCCTTATTTCCCATTCATTCCTATCATCCCTTTTGGCCAAAGAGTGAGACTGAAACGCAAAAAAAGAAAGAAAACTGAAAACAGAGAAAGAGTTGGAGAAAGAAGAGGTCAAACGGTGCACATAAACTAGAAGCTATTGGAGGTGAGTCTTCGAGCTTCTCCTCCTTCTAGTTTCCGTCATTTTCCAACACAATTTTCTGAGTATGAAGTCATAGGGAAAGCAGCCATGAATCCCCTGCTAAATGAATATTAAAACAGAGGAGGTTGCTGGGTGTATGTATATATATTGGCGCTAGAATAGTATACATATTAGGAACCAAAAAAAAAAAGTGCTATCATATATATTGCTGCACAACGTGGTGATCATTAAACCATAAAGGTTGTTATTTTAAATATATATATATATATATATAGAGACCTGAGAAAAAAAGAGGAAACTTAGTTGTCTAATATATATATGTATGAAATGCTTGAGAAAATAAAGAGGAAACTTAGCTGTCTAATATATATATATATGTATGAAATGCTGCACATCTATATATATATATCATGAAATCAAGAAAGAAAACTTTGCTGTATAATTAATAGTAGGTCACAAAAAATGTATATACTAGCAAGATATGCTCCATTCACATAATAGTTATGGGGCTGTTATGAATATATATATTAACTGCTCATGGAAAAGCAAGAGGCATAGGATTTATCAGTGAAACCAAGACTTAAGTATTCTTACATGTAGATAGCGATGTGTGTGTGTGTGTCTATATATATATATATATATATATATATAAAACCAAGTTTACTTATGAATATAAATATCATTGGAATTTGCTCTCATACATGTATAAATATATATATACTATGAAACCAAAAGAAAGGAAACTTGTGTCATGTAAATGACATTTTCAAATTTGAAAACTTGCTTATATATATACACAACGCCGTACATGGAAAAAAAAAGTAAAAGCGGTCTTATATATATATATATATATATATGCATGTCACTGTACATAGAAATGATAGGAAAAGTGGTCTTATATATATAAATTTATGCATATCGTTGTACATGGAAATGAAATGACAGGAAAAAGGTGGTCTTATATATATAAGTATATGCATATCTCTGCACATGGGCATGACGTCTCAATTTGGGTTGTTGTACTAGAAATCCCCTTTTTCAGAGATCAGGCAACCTTATAGTGCAGCTCAAAATTGATATAATGCTCCGATGTCCTAGATATACCAATAGATTTCTCTTATGGCCAATCTAATCCCTGTTGAGTTAGTATAAAACTTAGATTGCCTTTTGCGAGAACAGAGGTGAAATGCACCTCTTGTTCTATATTATTTCATAATCAAAAGGTATACATCATAGTTCTATATAGAGAGAGAGAATAACTAACCCTGATCCTAATATCTTTTCATAATCTTGACTAATCATAATATATGATAACATAATATCATATTACAATAAAATTCAAATTTTAAATTGTAAATAACAACAATAATCATCAATATTTCTCAATAGACCTAACTTGGGCCTAAACCCATGTAGTTAAACACCTTTCTCATAAGCATATAGTATCCACACTTAAAAAATTACAAAATGATATCATAAGGGACCAGTTTCAGACACCAGCATAGGTATGTATATTTCAGGTAATAATCTTCCATTGGCCCATATATCACTTTGATATGTGTAACACCCGTCCTTATTGCGCCTTTATTTATCAGAGTTATAGCACACAGACATCGAAATAGTTTGGACGACTTTATTGTGAAATAAAACTTTTTTAAAATAACTTAGTATGAAAACATGAGGATAAATTTTTCGCGATTCGAATCTATCCCATAGTGGGATGTTAATACATTAATCCAAAATAGACAAATGATAAACGATAAAATACAGTTAATCTATTCATATTTTTCCAAAAAGTTCCTTCGCTGTAACCCTTACAGCTACATCTTTCCTCTTGATCCCAATCCACTACCTGCCTCTTTCATGCGATCTGGAGTTCAAATGAATGGACCCCAGGGGTAACAGTTAATTTTATATGCAAGTATGAAATATAAATGACAACAGATCACATATTAAGCATAGAATAATTCACAGTAAACAAGTCGCACTGTAACTGCAGTTATCAGCTAAAGGACCACAGCTCTTTAAGACACGCAGCCCTATGGGACATGCAGCCCCAATCCATATCTAGGATACCCATATGCAAATTATCTAGCAAACATTGTTAGTCATACATGAATACATACATACAAGCTAATAAGATAATAGTTACCCACCCCAAGCTTGAATCCTTAATTCCGTCCGGAGGTGTTAGGATCAGTAGAGGTGTCAAGTAGGGGTGAGCAAATCGAAACCGAAACCGAACCGACTAATTCAGTGTTCGGTTTTTCGGTTCGTTTTTCGGTTTCGGTTCGGTGTTTATTTTGGTTTAATTCGATGTTCGTTTCGGTTTTTTTTTTTTAAAAAAAAAATCGGTTTTGACCGAAAAAACCGAAATTAATTGTACATGTATATTCAGCCCACATGAGTCTCATGACCCTCGGCCCAACTCAAATGAAGACCAACCCAATTTTTCACTTCCTCATTGAAACCCTAACCCGCCTATCGAACTCTTGGCTTGACAGTTGACAGTGAAAGTGTTTCCTTTCATTCTCTTTGTGTGAGTTCGAACAAGGTAAATTCACAAACCCTAACCCACTGTCAGCAGCAAGCATCTTCTATCTACACTGAGCTTCCCGTCGCATTCCTCCCACGTAGCTCCGATCGTGCAAAAATCTGCAAAACTGGTGTTACTCTGTCTCTACGACCTGCAACTGTGCTCCGTCGTCCGTCGGCCTCGTCTCTGCTCCGCCCTTCATCGGTTCTCATCTCCGTTCCGGCCTTTGTCAGCTAGAGGTGACCCACTGTACTGCTTTGTTCATTTTGCTTGGTAGCTGGATGCCTGGATCTGTGTAGCGGACAAGGAAGGAAGACCACGCTGGTGAGAGGAAGGAAGACTACTTTTTGTGCTGTTGGTTAGGGAAAGACAGTGTTGAGGTAATTCCTATGATTTCAATTTTAGTTCAAAATATAGAATGGAAAGTGTAATATTTTGTAATCAGGTATTTCCCCCAAAGATAAGACATAACTTAGGCACTTAGCAAACCATCTTCTATCTCTTTTGTTAGTGGCCCCTGTCTTATACGGTGGATAAATGTAATGCGACTCTGCTATTTAACTTTTTTTGAATTTGTTGGTTGTGTGGAACTATGGATGCGTGTAAGGTCGTTTGTGTTTATCGTTATGTAGGCCGTTGCTGGGGGAGTTCATGCCCGTTTTAATAATTGGGTCAAGTTCTTCGTGTAGCTATGAATAATCTCATTCAACTCTTAAGTACCCATTTTCCTATCCTATCAAATATCTAAATTTCTTTACGGGCATTTGAAACATTCTCCTTATGAAATTAAAAAGGCCTAGGTAATCTAAATTTCTTTCTTTACACTTTAAGCTCGAGTGAACGAGAAACAAGTAGGTTAATTACATTGAATTTTCTTCTCTTTTATGTTTTTTTGTTTGTTATTTCGTCATATCATTTTTGTGCGAACGTGAGATTCTAATTTTGTTTTATATTTAGGGTTCTTACAAACCTTTCTATGAAATAGCTTTGTAATATTCTTTTAGGATTCTAATTTGCAGGTTGTTTTAATTTAGTTTGCTGTCAGCGATTACCATGATGCTGAAGAAATTTGCTGAGATAAGGATAAGGCATAGGCATGTGTACAGGGAAGGGAATGGGCTGTGCCGCACATTGATGTGTTGGCAAATCGAGTATTGATCAACGGGATGTCTATGTTTGTTTTAATTCCCCACTGCTTTTTTTGTAATTGTTTGCTTATGGATGAGATGTGGGTTTCATTCGGTGTAGTGCGAGACCTGATTGTATTGGGCATTTTGCCCCATGTGTTTACCCAAAAAAACAAAAAACTAGACTTGTGATGTTGTAGTTGGTTTGGGCTTTCGCCCCACTTTTCTTTCAAAAAAAAAAAAGTATATAGCTAGGATTTTTGATTGATTCAGCAGGAAAAAAAAGAAGACAAGAAGGCCCACAAGAAGCCCAAAAACCGAATTAATTGCAAAACCGAACCGAAATATTTCGGTTAATTCGGTACTTTGGTTTCGGTTCGGTGGTAAGAATGTGTCTATTTCGGTTTTAACCGAAAAACCGAACCGAAAACCGAATGCTCACCCATAGTGTCAAGGTATGCCTATAAATGTTCATCATTGTCATTAGTCACTTCTTGCGCCGCAAAGTAACTAACTATGCGAATTATTTTTAGAGGATTAAAAGTGGTTATTAATCCCTAAAATTCCCTTAATAATAATACTTCTTTTAATTTATTACTTATTCTCTTTCCTAATAATAATAATAGTTATTTTTTTTAATTATTATTCTACAATTATTTTAAACTCTCAGAGGCTATCCTAACACTTTAAGTTAGGATTTTATAAATACCAATCATCATACAAATTATGCTTTAATGCATTACATATAATGTTTCTAATGGTTTTCCAAAGTATAATGTTTCTCATGGTTTTTTCCAAAATTTAGCGTACATTAACGCTTTAAATCAGGAGTTTAATCAATACTCACACCACGTAAAATATGCTTCTCCATACACACACACACATACATGTAACAAATTTTGATTTCATAATACTCACACCACATATAATATGCTTCACTATATATATATATATATTTATTGATATACACACAACATAGCAAACTTATATGCAACGGTATCTATACATATATTCACACATATTAGAAACAGGACTACATGATTAGGAGATTTTTTTTTCACATATGACAGTTGACAAAGTCTTTTCTTATTTAATTATCTCTTTATTGATTATGATGATAAAGCTCAACTTGCTGCCATACTAAACAAAAGCATGAAACTTGACTTGCTAGGCTAATTTGCTAGAAAGCTAAGTTAGCTCATGCCCTACTTTATCTTTCATGCCTTGCTTAATAACCCAAATGGTCGACTAGTCAATATTGTTGAGGTGGTGGGAAAGTAAGAGCATTGCAGTAACACAACTTTTATATAGACATAAATGAAATTACCATGACAATCGTAAATTACAATTTAATCTAGGTTGAACTAGAAGATGGTAAACTATAATTTAATGTCCAAACTCCAAAATATAATGACCTATATTTTTGTACATTACCTTACAAATAAAGCACCATTATCATAGCAACACATGATGTCCCATTCCAAGTTTTTTTTTTTTTAAATGACAAATATATAAGGACACTAGGTAAAGATGCCAAATAACTCCGACACCTCCTTTTTCTTACACTCCTTGTAAACGTCAAAATGTTCTTGACATTTACTCATATTCTTAAGTATGCAGCGTTTCTGTCTAGATATAAGCAAAGTTTTAGTTTCTCTTTTATATATATACAGCAACGTACACAAAACCATACTTATATATATATATATATATATATATATATATATATATATATATATATATTTATAGGTACAATAAATTTTCATATTATTCCCCATGAGCAGCGATAAATGCCAACACAGATACAACAACGAATATATTTCAGCAAACTCTTTCCATTTTCTAAATGTAACTTCATATATCTATATATATACCAGATATGTATCAGTAGCTTCGATTTAATCCTCTATTCACGACGCAACCATGCTCATATATATTAACCTATTAGCTTCTTGATGAGCATGATTTATGCAATGTTTTTCCCTATATTTTATGATTGAATTGTATGGTGAATGTGATCTTAACTGCATTTAATCTGAGCAAAAAGGAATTAATTTATTGTACAAGGAACTTAATGATGAATTCTGTTTACATCCTAAACATGTGCTAAGAAAGAAGCAAGTTTTGAGGTTTTATGAGAAAGTCCCATAACATAGTCGATGTTGTGCTATAGCATCAGAACAACTTTATCGAAGTGCAATACAATGCATCCCTGAAGCTATAGCATAGTAAGTGACACAGTGCTATGCGGCATATATCCTGATCTTTGTCAAGATTGTTTCAGGAAGTATAGTGCAGGTCGATGATAACGGTTAGATTGCTGACGTATTGAAATAAAAGATGCAGAGGATCGGAACTAGAAGATTTGAAGAATCCCGCAGGATCAGCAGAATCAATCTATAGAGATTTGGAAGAAAGATACGATCGGACCTCGGCCAGTTAGGAAAGGCCCATATTGTTGAACGTACAATCGCAAGTAGACCGAGACTACATAAGGAAACAAGATCCAACCCTAAAAGGGGTCGGAAGTCGTCGAGAGAAAAGAGTCCAATCATACACGACCATGCTCGAAAGAAGAGTGAGAGAAGTCACGAAGAACGAGGACCCCAAGAGAACCCAGCATCCTTCCTTCTAGTGAGACGGAGTGAAGAAGATGTGGAGTTGTGACGTGACAGGGCTTCTTCCACGCCGTCGGAACATCCATCAAGCTTCTGTTTCTTGTTCCTTTGTTTTAATTCCGATCAATCTTTTGTCATGGGCTATTCGTAGTACTGTTTTGTGATTCCCTCGTCGATCCACGAACTAACCTCCCGAGGCCGAACGAGGATGATTTTCTAAGTATAGAATGAACCCAGTTGCTAGTTCTTAATTTAATATATTCGGTTGCTTATCAGTAATTCAATTTCTTGTCGATTAGCGACCCCCACCTTTTCCACAAAGACTGCAATTTCAGAAATTCCTCGACATGCTACGGCAGTTGCATATTAATATCCCCTTGGTGGACGCACTAGAACAAATGCCTAGCTATGTGAAGTTCATGAAAGACATTTTGTCCAAGAAGAGGAGACTGGAAGAATTCGAGATGGTAGCATTGACCCAGGACTGCAGTGCCATGATAACAAATAGGCTACCATCGAAACTAAAAGACCCTAACAGCTTCACAATCCCCTGTGCCATTGGATCTCAATACTCAGGGAAGGCCTTATGCGACCTCGGAGCCAATATCAATTTAATGCCGATGTCTGTCTTCAAAAAATTAGCAGTTAGGTAAGCAAGACCCACAATAGTCACATTGCAGTTAGCTGATCGCTCCATTGTCCTACTAGAAGGAAAAATTGAGGATGTCCTGGTGAAAGTTGATAAGTTTATATTTATGGTGGACTTTATCATCCTTGACTTCGAAGCAGATCGCGAGGTCCCAATCATCATGGGAAGACCATTCATGGCTACCGTAAGGACTTTTATTGATGTGGAAAAAGGAGAACTCACGATGAGAGTCAATGATGACCATGTGACCTTCTCAATTCTAAAGATGGTACAGTTCACAGACCCGGCCGAGGAACATCTACCCTCAGAGGATGACAGACACGAGTGAAAAGGCACACGCAGTGCCCCTGCACTACCTTAGTCCTGAAATGCTACAACATTGTCTGGCTGAAGACTTTAAACCAAGCGCTATTGGGAGGCAGCCTAGCTTCTTATTTTTCGTTCTTTTTGTTAGTAGCCGCAGGAGGCGATGCAACCTGGCCAATGCTACAGCAGGCACACTAGCTTCAGCCCATAACCAACACTACCCAAGTACACTCCTATTTATTTGCACTTTTCTTTTATTGGTGGGCCACCGCTACTGGGCCCATTTCGCGTTGAAACGCGCTAACTTGCCACCCAAGAGTCGTAACACTTTACGTCCACATTTCGAGCGACCCTGTCTATTCTCTGCATCCTCTCGTCCCGCGTCTCTTCTACTCCCTCCAACTCCAGCGCCCGAACTGTACCTACCCACCATCCAAAATGCCCAGGGTCAAACAAATGCCAAGGCGTGGCCGGATGCCCCCACCGGTTTATGCCCGGCGTCTGCCAGCTCAACCCGTCCCCATAGCTGTGTCGTCCTCCTCCTCCAGGTCCATCGAATCTTCGGCAATGACAGGCCCCGCTACCTCGGCCGACAAGCTCTACATACTTATCAACGCGCCCCTCTACTGGTGCCCAAACACGGATGCCAACTCCACGGGAAAATTCCTTCGCCTCCTTCGCTGACTACGCAGGGAACTGAAGACCATCCACCATGACCCACGCGCCTTCAGCGCCGCCCATCGCCGTGGATCGCCAAAGGCCGTCTCCTTCTCGCAGTCCCACTCGAGGATGCCGATCATCAATAGCGTGGGCGACACCTCCTCTGAGGAGGATACTGCCACCAGTGCCTCGGCCCCTCCTGCCCCTAGTTTCCCTTTAATTTTCATGCTATTGTGTTCTTTTTTTCTTGTTTTACTGACTATCTGATGCCGCCCTGGGCGTACTTTTTGTGAATGATGCTTTTCTTTGCTTCGCTCTATCCTTGTCCTTCTGCCCTCCTGCCACCCCGTGCCGCTCGATCAAGTGTGGGGGGGGATAATTAGTTTTATATGCACCTGCTAATTTATGCTTGAATATGCTCAAATAACCTAGATTTAGCTAATGCGCAAACGGGCAATTTTTTTTTTTAACAGAAACCTATAATAGTAGGATGAATGTCTGTATAACTGAGCATAACATGATTGCTTGAGGGAAACTGAACCGTTAGGTTTGGGAAATTGACAGTGCTAGTTAACGTGGTGTGTGGTAAAGTGACGATGAGGAAGAATAAAGAGAGAACCCACAATGGAAGGATTTATTTGAGCCTAATTGTTTCTATTCATGAGTGCATGTCCGCTAATCCATGTATGATCTTTGATTTGTCTTAATTCTTTGATAAACTATCTGGTTTCTGAGCAATTAGTTTGTAAGATAAAGGCATTTGTGTCACACCCTTTATTCCCATGCACAAACCATAAAACATTAATATCCATATTGCCACCCCTTTGAGCCTATTCGAATATGGTATAGTATAATTCATTAGACAGGCGAATGTGAAGAAATTTGTGAAGAAATGCTACGGCAAAGTGCCTCCGCTAAAAATGCTACAAAAGAGCTGTTAGTTCTATGAAAAAAAGAAAGAAGAAGAAGAAGGCAAAGCTTTGGAATAAAGAAGCAGCAAGGTGAAGCAAAATTCAATTGAGGCACTTGGCTAAGTTAAGAAACCTGTCTGAAACCCTGCTATAGCATTGATCATCATATTCAACCTCTACACAGACATAGCCATCCACGACATTACAACCCAAAAGCCCTTTTGACGAATGAAAGCTCAGATAGTAGAGAGTAATCTTAGAATTTTGACATGGCTATAAAGTGTCTAGGTTAGCATGAAAAGAGAGGAAAATAAATGCCCAATGAGAGAGAGTGTACACACTAAATCTGAGAGTCTCTTGACACTTCCTCATCTGAGCGAAATCTTGCACCACAAGTCATTAGTGCTGGGCAGTGGGATTGCCTGGACGGGGACGAGACCTAAGAGCAATAGCATAGGCATAGTTATGGGGATAGGCATGCTGCTGCTATTAGTTAATGTTTTGCTCTGTTATCTCTATCTTTTATTTTGCCCAAGAGTGCAAAAAGCTAAGTGTAAGGGTATTTGATGAGCATGATTTATGCCAGGTTTTTCCCTGTATTTTATGACTGAATTGTATGGTGAATATGATCTTAACTGCATCTAATCTGAGCAAAAAGACATTAATTCATTGTACAAGGAACTTAAGGATGAATTCTGTTTACATCCTAAACATGTGCTAAGAAAGAAGCAAGTTTTGAGGTTTTATGAGAAAGTCCCATAACATAGCCGATGCTATGCTATAGCATCAGGACATCTTTATCGAAGTGCAATACAATGCATCCCTGAAGCTATAGCATAGTAAGTGACGCAGTGCTATGCGGCATATATCCTGATCTTTTGTCAAGATTGTTTCAGGAAGTATAGTGCAGGTCAATGATAACGGTTAGATTGCTGACGTATTGAAATAGAAGATGCGGAGGATCAGAACTAAAAGATTTAAAGAATCCCGCAAGATCAGTAGAATCAATCTACCGAGATTTGGAAGAAAGATACGACCTCGATAGATTAGGAAAGACCCAGATTGTTGAACGTACACTGCAAGTAGACCAGACTACATAAGGAAACAAGATCCAACCCTAAAAGGGGGTCGGAAGTCGTCGAGAGAAAAGAGTCCAATCATACACGACCATGCTCGAAAGAAGAGTGAGAGAAGTCACGAAGAACGAGGACCCCAAGAGAACCCAGCATCCTTCCTTCTAGTGAGACGGAGTGAAGAAGATGTGGAGTTGTGACGTGACAGGGCTTCTTCCACGCCGTCGGAACATCCATCAAGCTTCTGTTTCTTGTTCCTTTGTTTTAATTCCAGTCAATCTTTTGTCATGGGCTATTACGTAGTACTGCTTTTTGTGATTCCTCGTCGGTCACGAACTAACCTCCCGAGGCTGAACGAGGATGATTTTCTAAGTATAGAATGAACCCAGTTGCTAGTTCTTAATTTAATATATTCGGTTGCTTATCAGTAATTCAATTTCTTGTCGATTAGCGAGAGCTAGGGACTAGATTAGTGGCCTCGTCTTACTGATAGGGAGTCGGGGTTAGACATCTGAGAAGCATTGATTGCTAGGTAGGCTGGTGCAAGGCTTGACCTATTATTGTAGACTTCAGGAATGAGTCTACCGCTCATAACCATAACACCTTGATTTGTATTGATAATCCGGCTAGAAAAATCGCCATAGACATATGGGAGAAGTACATACTAGGATTGTATGTATCAGACGTGAGAGCTTCGGTAGATTAGCGTGGTGTGGTTAATTGAATAACTTTGTATAGGGTGTTCATGTTGTAGCATTTGCGAGAGCTGTACAATATGAATGCTATAGCATTGCGTATAGGCAACTGGGGGAATGATGTGCTTAGAAAGGATTCCGAGTTCAGTCTATCTTTTTACTGATATTTTCTTACGACTACGATCATTTAGTTATTTTCCTATTTATTAGTATAGCTATCAAAACTCTCAAACCAATCAAAGTTATTTTCTTTTTAAGCACAACTAATTCTACAATACGGTGTCATCAGTTGGTATCTCAGTCTCTGTGGGACGATACTCTACTTACTCTTTATTACTTGTTCGATTGGTTCACTTGCCATCAAGGAAATCGATCCAACACTTCTATGATGGTGCAACGAAACAACTCAGAGGCCAAAAAAAGATGCCGACAATCCTTGTTTCATGGTTTTTTTAGCAAAGAATCATTGCTTCATCTTCCTAAAGCTTAATACCTAGTTATTGGTGTTGAAAAAAATCATAGAAACTACGAGGAAGAGTGATCCGAAGATTACCTTCAGTTCTGACTTACACGACATGAGCTTCGCTGAAATCAAACTCCTCTGCTTTTCGGTGCAAGACACAGAGCATACAATGGCTGGACTCTCACTCTCTCCTACCTCAGTTTCTCTCTTTCTCAGACTCTCTCTCTCTCTCTCTCTCGATGGTTGGAGCACGCACAGGATGAGAACAAAGAGCAATGGTTATATAATGAACCAAAGGTCTGGTCCGAGGAGAAAAATGAACAAACCAAACGGCGTTGTGAGTCTCGAGGCATCTGGGAGAGCATGGGTGTTGCTGGCTTGTTTCTATTCTTGCGTGTGAACTGGCGAGACTGAGACGAGAAGATATGCTGACATGGATGGCATGGCGTGATCGGATTTTGATGTGATCTCCTTCTGCGTAAGTGACGTTGTGGCCTCCTGCAATATCTTCTTTGTTGTTACGTTTTGGTTCATCTAGAATTGAGAGGAGTAATGGGCTGGTTTGATTTAATATTAAGGAAATGAATTACTGATACATATGGGTCGAATGATAAGTAATGGGCTGGTCTGGTATGGGCTGAAGATATGGAAATGAAATGGGCTTGCTTTATTGTTCAAATAGTTCTGCATAAAATGAATATATGGGCCAAATTGTGTATATGGATTTTAGGTGGTCGGACTACTTTAAGAATTATCCCACTTCATCCTCTTCAAGATTCATATTTGCATGTATGGGATAATTATTAAAATTTAATCCTTAATTCCTTATAAGGATTTTCTTTATTAATTAATTTCTCTTGGCCATAAAATAATATTATCTCTAAAATATTTATGCCAAAAATTTCATAATTAATTTCTATATATTACTCAAACTTTAGAATCCCAAAATTTGGGATGTTACAATATGAATCAACCGTTTTCCTAATATAGTACCTTTAGATCACATCAATCATGATCATAGGACAAAATGCTATAGTAGCAAGCACTGAAACATATTTCCATGGTAATTAAACCTGACCGGATCGGCCGGTTCGAACCAGAAACCGGCGAACTGATCGTGAAATCGGTCCGGTCTGTGATAGAAACTGGGGTCAATGTTGTTTTTTTTTTGCTGATTAAACGTTATAGAGATCCTATGCTGAGAGACTTACTTTTTCATCATGGCGTCAAATATTCTGATGGCTTGCAGAGACATGGAGAGAAGAGAGAAGGAGGTCACTTGTATAGCGGAGATGAAGCTTTCTTCGTCCTCTTGCACTTACCCTGCATATGGTTGCTTGAACTTGTATGATTTGCCATGAGTGAGGTTAGAGTCGGACTTCAAGAAAGGAGCCATTGGGAAGGAGAAGAGAAAGAGAGCTTACAGAGCATGAGCATGGGTTTGGCTGGATGATGAAGATGAAGGCATCCTTTACACATTAAATCAAGGTTCTAAAAGTAAAATGATGTGAAGGAGCAGAGCAAGGTTATTGAATTGGAGTCAGAGAAGGACAAAAGGAGACAACTCCACGTCTCTTCAACTTTTTCCAAAAACTTTGTGGGGCCAATCTCATTAAATCTACACAGCAAGCAACATATGAATATATGATTTTGTAAATAAATATTATATAATCCGATTTTGACTCCGGTCTGACCCACTGACCTTTGACCCAATCCTCCGACCGGTTCAGTGACCGGTCCGATTTTAATAACCTTGCATATTTCCATCATAATGTCAAAATCAAAAGACATCATTGAAAGAGTAAACCTTTCTAGGACTCCCACAACAATGAAGTATGGATCCATTCACTTGCTTTCCATTTGCAATTCTCTGGCACATGCAGTATGAATCACATGTTGTGTTATTCTTATTTTTTAAAAGTTTGTGTCATTTTGATTTTATCATTAACACTATACAGACTTAAGTCTAGAAACTCCCAGTATCTATACACAAATTCCTTAACTCCACTCACATTACATGATGTTAATTTTGAAGAATTTGTTGTCTGGCTACAAGTATGATGGATGTGGGTTTTTATGATTAAATCTATATTTACAATCATGCATTTCGTCCCAACTTACTGCACTTTTAGTCAAGGAAACATATTTTTTGTTTCTTCTCTATCATATCAACACTCATCCTGCTTTGCTGGTGAACATAATTGTCTTATCTTTGCACACTCCTCTTGAGTGTCAAAGGCAGCGGCTCGTGTGAGAAAGTCTGCCTTATCAACTAGTATGATATACTAGACATTGTATACATATGCCCATACTTAAAGTCATAATAAAGTATCTATTACTTCATACCCTATGTATGATAAAGGACTTAATACTCGTACATATTCTTGGTCATTAGGCTTAGAACTTAACACGTTTCTCATATATATCATTGGCCATTAGGCTTAGTGATGCAGAAGCACCCAGAAATTTTGGACTTTCTCGAGAAAAACCCATGATATCTCACATAACCCACGGGGTATTCTACCTAGAACACATATTAGTCGAATAGCCATAAGGTATTCAATCCAGAACATCAAAGAACAAGCAATGCTCATTAAAGAAACTGAATAGTTCTTCTTTATTTGACTGTCAATTCAAAATAACATGAAAGGATATTTATAACTAAATAAAACTGATTCTAAATATGATTCTTAAAAAAAAATCTAATCCTAATAATCCAAAAATATATAGATAGATAATGATGGATATGAGGAAGATATCTGGAAAATATTTTAATCTAATTGCTAAAAAAAGTGTTCATCGGGCTAATAAATAAAAGATAGTGGACACTAGGGTTTGCTTAAGGATTGAAAAGGATATTAGATTCAAATAATCTAATATAATTGGATGCTAAATATATCATATAATTAATGATAATCTGATTATAATAAGGATTGAATAATATAATTCAATATTAAATATATCAGATCATGGATGATAATTTGATTGTTAAAGGGATTAGATAAATTTTTGGGCTTTATATAATATTCCTAATAAAAGATGAAAACAAATAAAATACAAAAATCATAAATAAAAACGTCCTAAAATACCTACTTGGGTTTAAGTTCTTATTTAAATGTCCAACCCAAAGAAATACATCAAATAAAAGACTCAACCACTTGGACCTTGAATGGGTCTCTTATGATGTCATATTAAACCCATTTAGTCAATTGGAAGCTCTTGCACCTCTCCCAAGATGGAAAGCATTATGGACCTTGTTTCTACACCTTTAGATTGGGCCTCCATCTCAAATATGTCTCTTATCAAAGCTTACAAAGCCTCCTTCATATTTTTTTCTCCTTGAACATGTCATTGGGCTCTTAATGTCATGTAAGGGATCATGGGTTCTAATGTAGGATTTGGAGTGGGCTCTTGCTTCCTATCACTTAGTCAGGAGACTTTGCATAGGAACGTGGTGTTCAACAACTTTATGTGATATATCATCTCTCATATAGTTATATATTTGCATAGAATTTCGTTATGATGCTTAGGATCTTTTGTTTAGGGAATGACTATGTACTCACAATGCATTAATACCTTATAACACTCACTTTTAAATTGAACATGTTCCATGAACATTACCAGCCATATAGCCATTTGTACTATCACACTACATACTTTGAATACACATAATCAATATACCTTACAAGTATCTCAAGACCCTTTTGAGAAAACCATATAATGTCTTTCACAATGTTTGGACTAATACTGTCTTACATGTCTTTCACCATATCATGTACACTTCACTGCATGCATCACACTTCCAACAATATTTGTATGCAAATTCTTTTCAATTTTTTTCTTGGTTGGTTCAGTTAGGGAAACTTATCAAGACTCAAACTCACTCTTGAAATCACTGGGGTATCCATGAGATTGTATTTACTTATTTTGAATCGCTTGAGAATCTTCTTAATGTAATTCTCTTGTAACAAATAGGACTTTTCTTAAGCTATCTCTTTTGATCTCAAAACCAACTGTTTTACCCATGTACTTATTTTCTAAAATTTATCAGTACCATTCTTTAATAGGCACTACCAAATTCAAACTATTTATGGCCAATAGTATATCATCCACTTAAAGGAAAAACATTATAACCATTTATCAATGGTTCTATTAAACTATTTGGAAAACACAATAGGTTACGAATCTTTCAAAGCATTAAACATCACTGTCTGGATTATTGTTCTAGTTCATAAAAGGACTTCTGCAAAAAATATATAAAGTCACCACTATGTGAAGCTTCAAATATCACTTTTAGTGAAGTCTAATAATTACTACATAAGATTTATCCATCCAGATCACCACTCAAAGTGTAAGTGTTACATCCACATGATGTAAATTTAAATCTAAGCTTGTGCCAAATTAAATCTAATTTAAATGCACAAAAAGCAAGAAAAATGTCTTCTTGTTATGCATACCCTTCTGTAACAATGAGTCTTATGCATGCCAATTAATCCACCTACTTTTCTCTTGAAATTAGAGAACTCACTAGTTTCCAATAGCCCTTTTTGGCTTGGTGGTAGATCAACCAATTCTCATATTCAATTCAATCTCAAACAATTAGTTTCCCTTTACATTCCTTTCTTCCATTCTTCCTTGACATGGCCTCTTATACACAATGTGACTCATCATCCTCATTTGGAATAACCATGAACATTTTTCTTAGTTACTCCTTTTCATTGAAGCTTCTTGAGTTTTATATTGTTTAGATCCCTTTATTGACCATTCTAAGCTCCTATTGAAAGAATGAATGAGGATCATTGCCTAGTTCTGTACTGACTTGTACTTGTGTCTCGCAAAGAGACACGATGAAATTATTCTCATCCTTGTTTGGAAACTAATTCACAATAAAATGTGGAGCCTTTTAATTATTTTAGGTCACAATTTTATTGTCATTTTCCCTCATGAAAGTGTAATTCTAATGATCTCCCACTTACAATTACTATGGGAATTTGCAACCAAATCTTATGGTCTATGAAAACTCAAAGTTGACTTTTGTTTAGTTCAACATTCATAGGATATTATATTAGTGACCTCTTTAGAGGGCACATGGTTAAACTCAACATTTGATGAAACCAAATATGTGTGCTAATCCATCAAAGGTGAACGTGATAATACTCTCCCACTCACATTTGGTGGGTTAGCTTGAGTCATCATATATTTTGACCATGTCTAGCATTTTATTATGCATCTTAACAACTCCTTTTGGTGGTGGAATGTATAGGATTAGTTAGTTATCTAATTTTCCCTTTATTTTCACAGAGCTTACTGAAATTGGTCAAATCTACTCACAACATCAATCAATTCATAGGACCTTTAAAATTCTTATCAAATTGATTCTTAAATTTCATTCACATATAATCTAAAGCACTCAAGCTTCATACTTGTGTGAATTCTAGTAATGACCATAATCATGAGAAATTATTAACAAAGGTAATAATATACCATGCTCTGTGTCTTACCCTCATACTTATAAGACCACAAGCAATATAACAAAATAATTACAATGTATACTCAATTTCAGTTCTCTTATTGAAAACCTTTCATTATACTATTTCTAGAACTAATTTATGCATATTTGAATAGTAAGACATATATTTAAGTCAATACTTAAATAAGAAGAAATGACAAAGCAACCATGCACAAAGAATTTACTAACAGGTTTAAAGAATAAAGAAATTTCTAGAAAGAAAGATTGAATCACAATCATATAATTTTATTGGGCAATTCATGCTAAGTTATTTCCCTTATCAAGCCATATAGGTCTCATAATCTATTCTATTCTAAGATGATATCTCAACTCCAACACTACCATGATCCTTGGTCAATGGCTTGACAACTATTTCTTTTATATGAGACCCTTTCAATACCAGATATCTTAATTGTTCCCATTAAATTTATCAATTTTGTTCTCGGTAATCTCTATTGGCTTTGTCACAAAAATCTGTTAGTTATGCTTAGTTTTGATGATGTCTTATATTGATGTCATTATCTAGAGCAAAAAGTTTATATCATATACATTGACTAACTACTTTGTGTATTATAGGTTAGTCCAAATTAAATTATATAGAATGATCAAGAATGGAGTTTGAAGAAAGAAGAACTTGTTAAATATCATGAGAATATCAATATTCAAGTCTCGTGATCAAATAGAAGTTGGAACGACTCAATTCGGAGTTAAAACAAGAAAGTTCAAGCTTCCAGATGAATACTGGTTTGTTGGAGGGTATTTATGTAATTTCCGCTCTTGAACATCAATATACAAGTCTCCGTGATCAAACAGAAGTTGGAACGACTCAATTCGGAGTTAAAACAAGCAAGTTCAAGCTTGGATGAATATTGGTTTGTTTGGGGGCATTTATGTAATTTCAGCTATTTCTATCACTCCTTGCCCGAGCATATTGAGTTTTTACGAAGGCATGCTCGAGCAACAACAAAGGTCTGCCCGAGCAAGGTGAATTTTCAGCCCAAAATCGCCCAAAATCCGCTCTTGCCGAGCAAAGAAGAAGCTTGCCCGAGCAAGGTTCTTCTTCAAATACTCTGTTCAGCTACATTTACGCGACCTCTGCAGTAATCGATGATATCTCTCAAACCAGGAATCGAATTGACATGACACCAGCGGCATATTAAACTAGACATCCAACACGTACTTTTGAAAAAATATCAAGTCCAAAGGAGTCAATATGAGAGAGCTATGATTTTCGTAAGTCAGAATAAATATCAACGTCACAGTCTAGACCAACCTTCGGTAATTTGAGTGTATCTCACAATCTACAAATCCAATTGAGGTGAAATTTGTGCCATTGGAAACTAGACTCAAATACCTTTTTAAAAACATCACGAACACAGAAAACGAAGATCAATTCAAAGAGTTATGATGTTTTTAATTTGATAGTCTGTTCTGGATTCTGCAAAAACGCTGGATAAGATCAACCTCCACTCATCTGATGTTAATGGACGAAATACAACTAGTTTGGAGTTGATTCTTATTGAAATGGAAGACATATTTAAAGAGCTTTCTGAGGTGTATTGATCATGAATGCCCAGCAACGAAAGTATAGGAAAACTTGCCCGAGCATCCTTTGAAAAAGCGGAAAAGTATGACCTTGCCCGAGCAAGGTTATAAGCTTGCTCGAGCAACGACGGGTTCGAGGAAAGTTGAGATGAAGCACGGGCAACTTGCCCGAGCAACCTCCGAAAACATCCGAAAGTAAGACCTTGCCCGAGCAAGGTTCTTATCATGCCCGAGCAACATTGAGACGAAGCAAAACTCGGCAAATCGAAGAGCTTGCCCGAGTAGGAAAGAAGGCTTGCCCGAGCATATGCTCGAGCAAAGGAAAAATGATGCCCGAGCAACCACTGCCTTTCTACTTGGAATCACTTATGCCTTGAGTTTGCCCGAGCAAACATGAAAGCATGCTCGAGCAACATCAGCAAATCTTCATTTCTCCGCAAGCATGCTTTCTGCCTTGCTCAAGCAACAACGAAACGTTCTCATTTCTTCGCCTCTGTCTATGTCTTGCCCGAGCAAGAATTTCACCATGCTCGAGCAACATCGAAGCGAGCACTATCAAGCCTTTGTAAAGAAGCATGCCCGAGCATGATTTCACCCATGCTCGAGCACATGCCCGAGCAAGCAAATTATCTTGCCCGAGCATCGGCAAATCGAAGTGCTTTCGATCGATCCAAGTAAGGCTTGCCGAGCACACATATGATCTTGCTCGAGCAATGTCGTCTCATTTTTCAAATCACCGTTCGCCAAGAATCATGAATCATCAAATGAACTTTTATTTCTTCGATTCTTACTTATTGCGATTATCAAATGCTTTTAATCCATTTGCTAATGAGTTTCGAGATGATTAGATCATGGATTAACAACAAATTGGCATAAAGCAATTTGTGTGTCGAAGCATTAAATGCTACGACGAAAACGAGAGGAAAGCTTCGAGTCTAACGGATAGTTTGAGCATTCTCACGAAAAGCTTGAATCTTCTCAACAACTATTAATACAACACTCAAGACGGAGCATTAACGAAGTCAACGATAACCACTTTATGATTAAAGTTGGATTAGAACTCAACGGGAAAAAAGCAACAGAAGCTTCAACGGCTACTTCCAACAAATCCTCAATGGTTGAATACTCGCAACGGTCGAAACACAAATACCTATAAATTGCGAAGTCTTCAAACCAAAAAAAGTGACGATGATTGATGAATGAATCGACAAAGCCAAAGAAATGATTTTACTACTTCACCGTCGATAGTTCATACACTCTATTTCTCAATGTTTATATAGTTTACGGTAGAGAGTGAGATGATCGATTATGTACTTCGATGATTAGCATTCATCTACTCGGTGAGGAGTTCTTAAACACCGATTAATTCTTCTAGTTGTATAAATCTTAAGGTTGTGGAACCTTAAGTGTGGGTGTATCAATTACAACTTGTAAGGGGAGTGAGTCCAAGAGTGAGAGGATCATCCTTCGTTTACGAGTCGGTAATTGTATTCTTACGGTGCGTAGAGGATATCTCGGTGAGAGATTGTAAAGGCTACACAAGTGCCCGACCAAACTTGTGAGGTTGTAAAGGCTTTCTCTTGTGCTCGGTTAAACAAGGAGATAGTGGATTGAAAATCTCAAGTGGAGCTTGGGGACTGGATGTAGGTCAAGGATTGGGCCGAACCAGTATAAATCACAGTTTGCATACTCTCTTCCCTTATCTCTTATATTTTCAGTACATGTTTATTTGAATATCTAACTGTTGATTTAGAAGAAGCTAAAAGATTTTCAAAGTTCCAAAGTTTTTATCAGACACCCAATTCACCCCCCCTCTTGGGTGATAGCCGACTCTTTCAAAATCATCTCAAACACTAAGTTATTCATAACTAATTTAATATAAGAACTTATCAATAGCATAACACATTAAAGTATACAATTTCATGTACTTATATTATTCCTGACTAGACAAACATTATTAGGTCTACGATCAGGAAAATATGTTTGTATCTCCCATCACACAGATTCCAACATTGTTACTATCACTTATAAAAAAAATTCATACAATGCAAGTACCTTAATTAACATGCTCAGTTATAAGTCTCAAAATACTCATTTGCTAAGAGCTCCTACTTAGATAGAGCATATGATACTCTTGAAAGACTCATTTTCAAAGAGCTCTCACTCATGAAGAGTATTTAACATTTATTTCTTCATGTCTTTCATTGCATAATGTTTTATTAACCTCTAGTCTAGAAGTTGGATTCTAACTTATCTATACAGTTCATTTATTCACATTAATTTCCAGCCAAAACATATCCTCTAAAAGGGTTAAGCCTCCATGTTTCTCAAACCTAGTTTGATAGGACATGTTCTTAACCAGAGTTTTGCTAGAAAGAAATATTTTAAATGTTTTATGCAACTTTTTTCTGTTTCCTAACAAAAACATTTAGTTTTTTCTCTTAAATCTTTTTTTCTTTTAGTTTTAAGTATTTGGGGTTTTGACTGGACTTAGGGTTCTATTCTTCTCTGAGATGAGCTTCCACTCTATATCCAAGGAGCGTCATTTCCCAGGACTTCATCATGATCCAGAGTTTTTGGTATGAATACAACCTCTTGTCCATTATTATAGAGGCATGTATTAATTCAAGTTTTTCATTGCATGAATATGTTTCTTTATGTCAAAGATGCATAAAGAAATTGATTCATGCATTGGAAAAACTTGAATTGATACATGCCTCTCGTAACATCCCAAATTTTGGGATTTGAAATTTGAATATTTTATGGAAATTTAAATTAGTGAAAATTGGCTTGAATAATTAAAGTATTAAATTATTGGAAATTAAGGCTTATTTTTCTTTAATTTATTTTGGGAAGAGAATAATTCAAATAAGGAATAAATTATACCTAAAAATTATAGAAATAATAAATGAGAATTAAACGGTGGAATTTGGCCAATGATTAAATTAATTATTTGGAAAATTAGGAATTATTCTCCTTGAAATATTTAGAAAAATAAAATCAAGGAAATAATTGTAAGAGATAATTTTGGAATAAAACCCAAGTAACACAATATTGATTACTAATTCCTAAATACTCCTCCCTTCAATGACCACATACAATTACCACACTTCCTCATTCATCTGATGGTCACGTGCTTTTCCATGTAAAGCACCAATTTTTTTTTTGCTACTGCATCTAGTTCACCAGAGCTTTGCCCTGACTAGTCTGGATCGAGGTTCTGTCGGGCGCATATGCGGGGACCTCTCCCAGGGGCTTAAGTCCCTTCCACTTGAGCTAACTCCCGCTGGTTAAAGCACCAATTTTATTTCTATCTATTAAACACATTTTGGCCGTATATTCATTACATGTTGGACCCTTATCAAATAAAGGTTGCCACGTGAAAGCCCACTCCCTCAGTTTATTGACATTCATGGCAGCATATCAAAGCAAAGCCCATTATCATTAAACCAGCCCATTCCATTTGACTTCAATTACCCCGAAACGCAACAGCAGGACGTCACTTACATAAACTGTAGAAGCAGGTCACAGCAACGTACATGGAGCCAACAGATAAGAACACAAATTGATAGAAACCAAAAGAAAAATGGCGCTTGTTCTCTGTAAGAAAAAATATGCTATGTTTTCGACTTTATTGGAAGAAGATGATCTTCTTAGTAGGAGCTCCAAGAAACTTAAGAATGACACTAATTTATGCAACGAAGAGGAATGGCCTAGTTTGAGCTCAGGGGATCAAAAGCATTGGGAGAGGGGGGGCCCCTGGAACAAGTTTTGTAGAGAAGCTTCAGGGCATTAATCAATTAGAGGTTGTCCCTGAAACACAAGATGAAGGTGTCCTTCCTACTGATATAGCTCTATCGGATGATGACCCTATTGAATCAGACAGTGAGGACTCTGAGCCTTTGTGTTTAATCTCAGAAGAGGAAAACATAAACTTTCCAACGTTTGCCTTTTCTGAGAAAATGAAAAAGCGTTTATACAAACCATGGAAACAGTCTGTGATCGTGAAATTACTTGGTAGAAACATCGGTTACAAAATTCTACTATCAATTCTTCAGAAACTATGGGCTAAATGAGGGGTGATTAGTCTAATCAACATTGGGAATGGCTTCTTTGTTGTGAAACTTACCAACAAAGAAGATTATCTCAATGCTCTAACCGGAGGCCCCTGGATGCTGTTTGACCATTATCTCACTGTGAGACCTTGGGAGCCTTGCTTTCAACCAATGTCTGCAACCATTAACAAAGTGGCAGTTTGGGTTAGAATGCCCAATGTTACACTTGAATATTACGATCGAGATGCTTTGACTTGGATCGGGAATAGAATTGGCGAGATTATAAAAGTAGACATTCATACCTCTAGCCAGCTCCGGGGCCATTTTGCCCGGATTTGTGTCCTTGTTGACCTGAGCAAACAATTGATGTCCGGGTTTACTCTGGATGGGAAGGAATATGTCTTGGAATATGAGGGGCTCCACTGGTTATGCTCCAATTGTGGTATCTATGGTCATCACGCAGAGCAATGCAAGCTAGGTGATAAATCGGCCAAATCTGGGGTCCAAGATGGGGTTCCGGTGGGGAATGGTTCGGAGAAGGTGCATATGGAGGATTCTAGCTGAATTGATCAGGATACCTGGCGTGTGGTGCAGAAACCTAATCGGCGAAAGAAGAGCAGCAAAGAGAAAGAGGCCGCTGATCCTCACCAGTCCAGTGGCTCGAGATTCAAGGTGTTGGCGGATGAAACGAGGAAGATGAGTGACGTCGATGTTCAGGAAGGGTCGGCAATGAAGGCGGCGACTTTGACTTCTTTTGAGGCAAAAGCTGTGGAGGAACCGAGGGGGGATTTGGTCGTACGAAGATCCAACGGGAAGTCTGGGGCGTTGAGGAAGAAGCAGGCGAAGGTGAGAGCTTTGGCGGGTGACGGTGACAAGATCGGCCGTGGTCGACGGGAGAAAGGAAAGCAAAAAAGAAATAGGGACAGAGTGCATAGAGAAGAGGGAGAAAAGGGGATTCAGGGATCACAAGAGGACAAAAATATTAATGAGGGGGTAGACCTGGTGATGTCGACTGGGCATGAGCTGGCGGTTGGTGATCCAAAGAGTCCAAATAGGCCCCGGTCACCCAAAGATGGACCCAATTCAGAATCTGGAAGTTGGCAGCCCTTCTACCGGTCTGGTGGGTCGGTTTTGGGCCCAATTTGATGCTTTGGACCCTGAGGACGAGCCTGTACCTGTGGCGATGGATTCTGCAGACCCTGGGCCAGGAGTGTTAGCTGAGAAGGTGGTGGTCTTAGTGGGAGCGAGATGGGTGTCCAATTGGGTCAAGTATAACATTTTTAAGGGATTTTCTTATTAGCCCTCTATTTTATTTTATTGTTTTTTATGATTGATAATAATATTATTTATTGGAACATAAGAGGTACATGCGGGAAGAATTTTCCTCAGCAGTTTCGTGTAGCGTGCTTGCAGAAACGTCCGGTTCTGGTGTTTCTGGCGGAGACTAAATGTGAAACCATTGATCGGCTTCGTGCTATTAATAATATGGGTTTTGGATGTCTAGCTCATGTCCCCGGTGTCGGCAGATCTGGAGGCATTCTTGCAGCGTGGAAGTCGGAGGTTATTGACGTTACCGTCATTCGTTTGGAGCGTCAATTTCTTCATCTCAGATGTCGGTACTCTGGTGGGAATTTTTTCTCTGTTTCTGCTGTTTATGCCATTCCTGATAGTGTTCATAAACAGTCTTTGGAGTGATTTGCGAGATATCTCTGTTTCAATGACGGAGCCTTGGACGGTTTTGGGTGATTTCAATGACATTGCTTCTCCTTCTGAGAGAACGGGGGGGCTCGGATACCATGATGCAAGGTTTTCTTTGTTCACTGACCGAATTCAGAACTGCCGTTTGTTTGACTTGGGTGCTTCTGGGCCCAAATTCACTTGGAAGGGCCCCAAGCTTAGAGGTGGTAGACGCCTCTACGAGCGTTTGGATCGTGTGCTTGCTAATGAAGCTTTTCTTTCGGAGTTTCCAGAGTGCTCTGTTCAGGTATTGACTCGAACCCGTTTCTCTGACCATAACCCAATTTGTTTGAAATGTGCAGCATGCCCTGCGTCTACTTTTAGGGATCGCCCTTTCAGATTTGAGGCTATGTGGATTCATCATAATAGCTATTCTGATTTCTTGAAGGAGACTTGGGTTTCTAATGGCAATATTAATCATTCTCTTGACTCTCTTCAACCGCTGCTGAGTGTGTGGAATAAGGAGGTTTTTGGAATGATTGAGTAGAAAAAGCAAGCTATCCTGAATAGGCTCAACGGTATCCAGAAGGCAAGTGGGTATCCCCATTCTGAGTTTCTTTGTAATCTGGAACTTGAGTGTAATACCCGGATTTTTAGCAAATCTGGAATTTCTGAGATAAAGGAAAATTAATGAATATTTTAATGAAGTAAATTCATGAGATAAAACTGTTATAGAAAATTGTTATAATTATAGAGTAAATTGTCAAAAAAGTTACAGGAAAATTTGATGAATAGAATGACTAAAAATGATATAATGGTGATAAAAACAGTCTAAAAATATTATGATAAATACTGAAAGATCATGAAAGATTATGAGAAAAATATGGAAATGTTATCCCTAATTATGAGAATTTAATAAATTATTTTAGTGGAAATAAAATGAAGAAAAGTTTAAAAAGCATTTCGTAACCATAAAGTAACCGGATGGGGTAAACATTTTTAATATTTTACATAGGATATAAAATGACAATATCGGATAGAAGGTTGTAAGATAACAATATACTGTAAAATTAGTAAAGATAAATATATGAAGAAACCCGATCCTAAAAAGATCACTAAACGAAGAAATTAGGTCGATTAAGCCCTAACGAGGGGTAAAACAGAATTTTTGGTAAAAAATATTATATTTTTAAAAAATGGAAAAAATTATAGAAAAATAAATAAATCTGAATTTTTAAAAGAGGGACCGAAATTATGGTTATTTTTAATTAAAAAGAATTGTTTAAATAATTAAAATGGTAATTAGAATAAAATAATAATATAATGCGGTGAGTCGGCTTATATAGGCGGCCGAGGAAAAGTTAGAAATAAATTCTACAGGTAAACCAGAGGTAAAAGTCTTTTCAGATCGATCAAATTAAGTACAAGTGAAATTCTACACGAAGAAAGAATTTACCGACGTTGATTCCGCAACCGAAAAACCCTAATTTCAAATAAGACGAAAAGTTGATCGGATAGAGTAGAGTCGGATAGGCAAAGTGAGAACCTATAGAAACAATTGCGTATTTTCAAACACAGGATTAAGTTAGACAACAACGGACGTTTACGATTCGAATTATTGTCCGAAGTTGGTTCTATCGGAGCGATTTCCGTAGAATCGGACGCGTTTGTCCGAATATCTTCCGACGCACCGGAGAATACCTGGATATGATCAAAAAGAGGATCAAAATAGATAATATGAAAGAGGATGAAAAGATCTTCAAAGTTACATGCCCGCATTTTTGAGTTTCGCAAAATCGCGCGAAACGGACACGATCGGGTAGCTTTATCGGACCGGAGGCCATAAAGCAAGATGACAACTCATTCTTTGACTTTTTGGGCCAAAGAGGTCGGCACCTATGGATGGAGGGCCAAGATTGCTCCTCCCAAAACCCTAGATCTAACGGTTCAAAAACAAAGCGAAAAATTCCTTTACGTCCCGAATTTTTTCTATAAATAGCACCCTTCCCTTCTTCATTCTTCACACCTTTTCTTCTCTCTACCTTGGCCGAAACTTAGAGTGAGAAGCTCTGCCAAAGTTGTGCCTTAGCTCCGAGTAAGTTCTTCGTCCTTAGTTTTTAGTTTCCGTAGTTCTTTCGGTAGTTATAGTAGAACTGTTGTTTTGATCTAGGAAGTTTCAGAATTTATTCCTATACTTGTTTTTATGCCTCATTGCATTGAAAGATGCCTGACGAGGTAAAAACATAGTGGGGATAATTTTTAAATGGAATACGGTCAAAGTAACGAAGTTCTGGCGAAATTCCGCCAAATAGGGGTAGTAGGGGCAAAATGGTCGTTTTCACCTAAAATGCCTGTTATGCTGCCAAATATTCATAAGCGTGTTGTTATTCTGATTAGAATACTTCGACGTCGAACCGCTTTGTCGAAAATTCCATCGTTCACTTTGTTTGCATTTGTTGAGCCGGCTTGTTTATTTGTTTACGTACGGCCAAAAAGTACCGATTTTAGCCTAAGAGCCGGATATCTCGCAACTAAGGTACGGACGCGCATCGTAACCCTAACTCTATGCTGCTCATATACCGCGTTATAGATACGTTCATAGACGAGGTTCTCGTGAGAATCGTCGAGATACTTACAAACTTTACCCACGGATTATAGTATTGGTAATGCCGTTTGAGTTATTCCTAGCGCGAGGACACGTTGTGGCGTGGCACCGGATATGTGCAGAACTAGTTGAGAGAGACTTTACATACCGCTTTGTGCTTATGTTCTCCATGTTATTGATCATACATCTCGCCGTTTGCTTTTGTGATGATATGCCGTATTGAAATGAATATCTCGTTGTACGTATACTTGTTTTATTTGAGCATAAGGTTAACCGTTACTGAGATCCATATGTGGAATGGATCTCGGTTGTAGCATCGTGGTCTCGGAGGACCAATCTTAGGCGATCGAGGCAAGCAACCGAAGTAGGCGGACGTGTCTACATTATCTATCATTTCCCTTAGTTTCTTTAATCTTTAAGAATTCTGGATGACTGTAATCCAATACAATTACACTATGGTCCATATTTTGAATGTGATGCAAATTACTTACTCGCTCCAATGCTCTACTCTGACTACTCTGCTTGAAATATTTGGAAACGTTTTAAAAAAAAAAATATTCCGCCGTTTTCAAATGGGATGTTACATTGAGCTTCATGAAGATTTAGAGAGAATTCTGAAGTTGGAGGAAATAAAATGGTTTCAAAAATCTAGAGGCGAGTGGGTAACCAAGGGAGATAGGAACACCAAATACTATCATCTCAAAGGCTAAAATGCGTAATCGGAGGAATAAAATTGTGATGCTCAAGGATGATCTAGGGAATTGGATTGATGATGAGGAAGAACTCAGATCCCTGGTCATTAACCACTTCAAATCCCTTTTTTGCTCTGACATGCACCAGTATAGCGAGTTGACTACGAGTTCTTGTTTTCCGTCTATCGAGCCTCTGATCCTCTCAAACCTTGCTAATGTCCCTTGTGATGAGGAAATTCGGCAGACCCTGTTTTCCATGGGGAGCTATAAGGCACCGGGGATTGATGGCTTCCCTCCTGTATTCTATAAGTCGAATTGGAGTACGGTGGGCCTGGGCCTTTGTGAGTTTGTTAAGAAAGCGTTTAGAAAGGAAGTTTCCTTATCTAAGGCTAATGAGACGCTTATCTCTTTGATTCCGAAGCGTGACAATATTGAGTTGGTGTCTCACTTTCGTCCTATCTCCCTATGTACGGTGCATTATAAATGCATCACCAAGCTGATTGCTTCACGTTTGAGGGGAGTAATGAAGGATATTGTTTTGCCTTTTCAATCTAGCTTTATTAAAGGGAGATGTATTCAGGAAAACATCATTGTTGGCCAAGAAATTCTTCATATTATGGGGAAAAACCGTAACAAGAGAGGGTTGATGGCAATTAAAATTGACCTTGAGAAGGTGTATGACCGAATTAGTTGGAGGTTCTTGGAGCAAGTGTTATTGGAGGTTGGCCTTGAAAAAAGCTTTGTTGACTTCATTATAGACTCGTGTTTCCTCGGTGCCCTACAATGTCCTTTGGAATGGTGTCAAGACCGGTTTTTTCAACCCAAGTAGAGGGATCGGGCGATCCCCTTTCCCCCCGCTTTTTGTATTATGCATAGATAAGTTATCTCACCTAATCTCGTGATGCGGTGGAGGATGGTTGGTGGAAACCTATTCTTGTTACAAAAGAGGGTCCTTGTGTGTCCCATTTGATGTTTGCAGATGATCTCTTATTGTTTGGTGTTGCTTCTGAAGCCCAAACCCTGTGTATGATGAGCTGTATTGAGGAGTTCATGAAGGCTTCTGGGGGAAAAGTAAACATTTCCAAATCCTCTATTTTCTTCTCGCCTAGAGTTCCTTTGCAGATGAAGATGAAAATCAAGAGTATGACCCACATGCATATTTCTAATGAAATTGGTAGATATTTGGGATTTCCCTCACGCGTGATAGGAAGTTGAAGGAGAAATTCCACTATGTGATTGACCGTGTTAAATCTAAGCCGAGTGTTTGGAAAGCGAACGGTCTTTCCATGGTCGGTAGAATCACTCTAGCCAAATCGCTTTTAAGTACCATTCCCCTTTTCCCATGCTTGTTGCTAAACTGCCGACAAGTGTCTGTCTGGAAGTTGAACGCTTACAGAGGAATTTTATATGGGGCCATGATGGTTCTATTAGACGATTCCATGCCATTGGTTGGGATCAGATCACTCGCCCTAAAGAATATGGAGGTCTGGGAATGCGAAGGCTTTGTTCGGTTAATAAAGCCTGCAGAGCGAAGCTGGCTTGGAATTTGGTCCGTGGGGCGAAGGGATTGTGGGCAGACATTCTCTTTCAGCGGTACATGGTGAGGGATAGTGAGTCGCTTCTGTCCTTTAGACCTGGGGATTCTAAGCTATGGAAGTTTATCTGTGATCATAGTGAATTGGTTGATCAAGGTTCTAAGTGGCAAGTTCGTAATGGCCAGGTTGCAATTTTTTTTCATGATTGTTGGATTGGGGATGGTATTAGACTTATCGATTTTTGCCTAAGACCATTGACTGAGAATGAGGATTGTACTGTGGTGGCAGACTGGGTTGTCGCAGGAGTTTGGGACATTCATAGGCTTATTGCTATTGTGAGTGCTTCGAGTATTCGCAGGATTGCGGCGATGCTTCCCCCAAGACTTGATGCAGAGTTTGACTGTTTAGTTTGGGGTGCCTCCAGTGATGGTTTGTTCTCTATCAAGAGTGCCTACTTTCTCATTGAGCCCAATCTGCCTCCTTTACGGGATAAACTTTATAAAGACATTTGGAAGTGGGGAGGAGTTGAGAGAATTCGTGTGTTCCTGTGGAAAACTTCCTTGAACAAGCTGCCTACTAATCTTTGGCGAAGCTCTTGGCTCCATTCTTCTGCTTTGTGTGGGTCTTGCAACACGGAGGTAGAGGATATTTTGCACATTTTGAGAGACTGTGGTTATGCTAGGAGGTTGTGGCTAGAATTGATTCAACCTAGGTATGTCTCCGCTTTCTTTTCGTTAGGATTGAGAGAGTGGTTGAGTCTTAATTTAAATTGCCAAGTTGGTGTTAAATGGAAAGGTCATTGGAGCCGGTTTTTTGGAGTTGCAGTTTGGAAGCTTTGGGTTTGGAGGAACCAATGTCTTTTCGAAAGTGATTTTGTTAAACCTCCAAAGCCAGGCGCTGTCATCTCTTCGATATGGACTAGGTATGTGTCTCTTGATGAGGAGGCGAGTCCTCCAGGAATGCCGAATCCTAATCATGTGGTGGGATGGGAGAAGCCACCTTGTGGGTGGTTCAAGTTGAATGTTGATGGGGCTTGCTCCTTGCGGTATTCCTCGGCTAGTTGTGGGGGTGTGATCCGTGATTTTTTGGGAAATTGGGTCATGGGGTTTGCTAGAAGCATCGGTGATTGCCTGCCTAATTCTGCTGAAGAATGGGCAGTGGTCGAAGGTTTGCAGCTGGCTTGGGACCTGGGTTTTAAGAAAATTATCTTAGAATCCGACGCGGATGAAGTTATTAAGGTGATCCTTGATCGTGCTTGCATTTCTTGTAGCAATCTGGTTTTGAAAGCCAGGGATTTGTTAGGCTTAGATTGGCAGGTTGACACTCGCGTTATTCCGAGAGACTTTAATTCTATTGCGGATGCGCTAGCTAAAAGAGGTCTCTCCTCTTCTGATATTTTCAGTGAGTGCCCTTCCTTCCTAAGGAATTGGGTTGACCGTGAGTGCCTGGGAGTTAATTCCCCTTTTGTGTAACTGTCTCTTTTAATATAGGCTTTTAGCCATCATTTCTATCAAAAAAAAAAAGATCACAGCAACGTAGAAAAAGGAGATCACACAACAGTAACCCATGCCTCTTGTATCAGCAACACAGACCCCTCCACCATACCTCTTGAGCCAAACGCCACCTCCCCTCTCATTATAAACCAAGCTGCATTCTTGCAGAAGCCAAGAAAGAAAGAGAGAGTTTACTGTAATCCTCTCCTCTGAATATCAACTCCGAAACAGGGGAGTTTAATTTTGGGAAGTGATCACGTCTTGCAAGTTTGAATTTGAAGGTAAGTCTCTTCCTTCTAGTTTTTGGGTTGCTGGGTAGTATCATTATATATATATATATATAGAGAGAGAGAGAGAGAGAGAGAGAGTACTATATATATATAAGAAGAGAGATAGGAAAAAACCTTACTGATATATATAAAAAAAAGGGTTGTTGTTAATAGGGGAAAAACTTATTTAGTTTACTGCACATATATAAAACAGAAAGGGAAAACTTGTGTGTTGAATATATATATAAACACACCCACACGTTGCTTCTTAAGAAAGGAAAAAGGGAACTTATGGTTATATGTAGATGGAATCGCTGCACAAGGAAAGAATAATATATTAAAAAAAAAAAAAAAGAAGAAGAAGAGAGAAAGATGACAACTCATCGGGCAAGTTACTTCCATGTCCTAAGCTGATATTCTTGCCTTCTGCCATCTAACCATTTAACTATACTAGGCATAATATCGTGCTAGTTTGATTGCTTTCTTGAAACGTAATTAATTTGCGTCTTGTAACATTTTTAAAGGCTGTATGCTTCATTTTAGTTTCTGACACATTCACTAGGTTGTCTATACTAGGCTTTATGTTTCTGAATTTTTGCACCTGCAGAATGGCTTGCGTGTTATGATGTAAAATTTGAAGTTATCATATTGCCTTCCGCATAATCCTGTCGCTAGGTTGCTATTTGGTATGCAAGAAAGAGTTTTAAAGGAATTGAAGTGGCAAATGAAAAAAAAAAATTATCTCCATAATCATCATATTTGAAATGACTGTATAGTATAATCAAGTAGGGTCTATATTCTTCAAAATGTCTGAACATCCAAACTAGTAAAAGAATTGGGTTCGAAGGAGAATAATTAATTTTTTTTTTTGTTTAAAAAGAGAGTAGAATAGTCATCCTAAAATGAATTTGAAAAAAAGAATGAGTTATCAAATGAAAGCAAAAGAGAAGTCTAATTTAATAGGGATAGGCATGACTTGAATGCTATCATGTATATGTATATTTATATATATAAGTCATATTTTAATTACTGTTGATATTTAACTCAAAATTTTATGAGCATATTTTGCGTGGTAGTGGTATTATTAAACTCCTAATTTAAGGTGTTAAAATAGCCTCTCCGAGAATTTTAAAATAATTGTGGAGAAATAATAATAATTAGTAAAATAATAATAGTAATAATGATAATAATAAAATAAATAAATAATGTTATTGTTATTATTAGGAAAGGAAATAAGTAATAAAATAGATAAAATAATAATAAATAATAATATTATTTACTAAAAGGGGATTATTAGTAAGGGAATTTTTAGGGGTTAATCCATTTGTAATCCTCTAAAAACATTTCGCGTAGTTAGTTACTTTGCGACGCAAGAAGTGATTAATGACAATGATAAACGTTTATAGGAATATCTTGACACCTCTTCTGATCCCATCACCTTCGGACAAAGTTAAGGATTCAAGTTTGAGGTGGGTAATCGTTATCTTATTAGCTTGTATGTATGTATTTCATGTATGACTCGATCATGATTGCTAGATAATTTTGCATGTGTGTATCCTAGCTATGGATTGAGGCTACGTGTCTCATAAGGTCATGCGTGTCCTAAAGGATCATGGGTCCTTGGACATCGCTAACGATTACGGTGCGACTTGTTTACCGTGAATTATTTTATGCTTATACATGTGTTATACTGTCATTTACATTTCATACCTACATATGAGATTAACTGTTACCCCTGGGGTTCATTCATTTAAACTCCAGACCGCATGAAAGAAACAGGTAGTGGATCGGGATCAAGAGGGAAGATGCTGTAACATCCCATTTCCAAAAGCAGTATATTTGTTTTTTCATCAGAGTAGAGCATCGGAGCAATTGAGTAACTGATACATTTATTCAAATTGCCGTAAGTCTGGCTGATTTACAGAAGCGGTACATTGACCGAGAGTTTTCAAAATGAATAACAACGAAGAAAGTCTTCATCAGGGTCTCGTGCGGCCTCGCCGCTTTTCTCCTCGGTTCTCGGTTCTCCCGAACTCGACGCTATGATAAGAGCCGAGGTTCAATGCCCATTGAACCTCGTGTAACGGTTAACCTCATGCTTAAATATGACAATATATACACGACAACAACAATCAATACAACAGTCCACAACAAATGTATGATTAAAAATATATAACCACGTATGTAAGATAATAACCACGTATGTAACATAACCACGTATGATACAGCAATAATAACCTCGTATGTGACATAACCACGTATGTGACATAACCGTGTATATAACTGATGCTACCAAAATTTAACTAAGCACCGCAAGTGTACGGGTCATGAAAATAGTAAGTGGTAAATCAAGGTCATCCCACAGAGACTCAGTCAAGTAGTGATTAGGTGTTAAATTTCCTTTTTTCGTTTAAATTGAGTAAATCAGAATTGTTTTCAATAATAGTAAAAAAAAAGAATTTAATAAAAACAAGCACTTTCAGAGAGAGAGAATTCAAATATCAATAAGGACAACCTAGAGATACTAATCCCTTGTTTGTTTCTTAGATTTTATTCCCACTAAATTAATTTCGACTTAACTTAGTCAGCTAATCTAGAGTATTAATGTCTATAAGTGCCTTCCGGTCAACTTATATACCTACCTTAATTAATTATGCAATGCCTCACACAACTAAATAATATGCGTTTTAAATCGGACTCACTCTAATTTGATTATGCGGAGCTTCTAGGTATATTCCTATCCTAGACGCAAATTAGATTAAAACCTAATTTCACATTAAATTTAAACCTAATTCCACATTATTTAATCTCAAGGTCTATTTATGATTCCCTCTTCCAAGTTCAACCCTAAATCCCCACAACATGCTCAATGGTGGCCACTCAATAAGCAATAAATAATACAACAAGATTAAATAAACTAGATTAAAATTAAGCAAAACTAATAAGTGAGAACAATTTCTAAGTCTCAAACAAGTTCATAGTACTCTAGGTTGAAAAGGAAAATTAGCCACACATGGCTATAAGAAAATCAATTACAAAAACAATAAATTCAGATTTCAGCATAAAGAGAGGAAGAAGAAAGACAAGATCACAAAACTGTGGAGCCTTCTCCTTGTACAACGTGTACTGCAACTCTTCTCTAATTCCTCAATTCTTCGCCTCTTGTCGTTATCTCCGCTTCTTGAATGGTGTTCGCTGATGTGCCGTGAGTCGTCCGAATCCTCCTGATCAATTGCTTTTTGCGCGTCGAACTGTGCTTCTTGAATTCCTATTGCTCCTCTTGCATCCACCCTTTGTGCGTCTCTCTTTCTCCTTTTATATATCTATTGCTTTTTCATAGGCTCCTTGGTCCGCGTGCGTCAATCAATCTTTCAATCCATTCTTTCCTGATTCAGCTCCCTCTCAATTAATATATGACTTGTGCCCTACGTTTTTTTAATCTTCAATGATCCAAATTGATTCAAATATATATCTTTCCTTCTTAACAATTACACCTCCATGAAGAGCTTCGTGTGGGGTCCAATTCCATTGAATGTAAAAGGCACCAAATCAAATCAAATATTTGGAAACAATTGCTCTCCTGGTCCTTACGCCTATGACAAAGAAAAGGAAGTATATGATAATAATAATGATAACAAAACTGAATTTATTTAAAATTGCTCATTACTATTATTTATTTCCTAAACTCCAAAAACTTTTATTTTAGTTTGAAACCCACTAATAATGCATCTAGATTGATATCCCTTAAAATCTCAACAAAATCTCTTCAAATTAGCATTGATGACTTCCTAAATATATCAAAATATATCTCAAATCAATTAAAAATAGGAAGTCATCAATAACATAACCACGTATGCTACAACAACAAACAGAACACAACAAACATATATAATCATACAATAACCATCGAGTTAGTGTTACAAGACGCGAACGTACCTTCGTTGTCGACTACGGTGACGTTTTACGGAAAACGGTAATTTTTTGACAAATGGGTGAAACAAATGGGTACGACGGAGGCACGACAATGGCTCGACAAAATGTTCGATTATAACGTATATCCTGTGGTCCTATATAACTTCTCCGGGCTCCTCCTTCTCTCTAATACCTCTCTATTTCGGTTTTGGGGTGTGAGAAATGAAGAGGGAAGGCTTCTATTTATAGAAGAAAAAGTGACACTATTAATTACTTTATCGACGGATTTCGTACCGTCGGATCGCACTTCGCAACATGGCTCCATCTTGGCCTTACACATGTCTTGCCTATGTCATCTTTCTAGAAGAAGATGATGTCATCTTGCCGACTTACCGATAAAGTTCCCGATCGATGTCCTAATCGCGTAATCTTGACGAAACTCAAAAATCCGGATCAAGGCACCGAAGCTCTATTCTTTCTCTTTAAGAATACCTGGGTTAACTAAATTTTTGATCCCATTAAGGGTATTCCGTTGTCCGTTGAACATTTTCGTACGTACGTCACCGGTTACGGAAATCACTTCCTAAGTTCCAAATTTTCTTGCGTAAAAATCACCGGTTCGTAATATGATCTGATCTAAGTAACCTAATTCCTGGTTTGAAAAACACGGTCCGTTTTCTATAAGTCACTTTTAGCACTATCTCGCCCTTTCCTAATTATCCTACTCTAATTACGCCGTTGGTTTCGTAAATGACTTCGAGACCGCTCACTCCGGATAAAATTCCACTTGTTTATAAAAAGTGCAGATGTTAATGACTTCATTTCTATATTTGGAGGTAGGATTTAATTTCTATCCGTTCTCATTTCTCCCGTTGGCTCTTTACCGATTATAATATTATTTTATTCAAAATATCTAGATATTTATTTATTTTTTATTTATTTTTCTAAGCATAAAATATTTTATTATTTATTTAATTAATTATTTCGAATTTCTCCCCTTAAATTAATTATTTACTAATTAATTTACTTATATCATAATCTAAACAATTAGCCACTAATTACTTAATTAGCCACTTACTAATTGTTGATAATTTTCATAATTAGGATTAATTATTTTCTCACAACTATTTTATCGACATTGGTATTTTATGTCCCATGTAAAATATTAAAAATCATGGGGCCAAAAAGTGCTTTTAATAATATTATATTTATGCTTCTCTATTTTTCAAGGAAATAATCCCAAAAATTAGAGACAACATACTTTCTAATTTTTAATAAATATTTTATTGCCTCTAGGGATTTATCATAATATTTTCGTGGTCATTTTATGCCCTAAAAATGCATTTTATCTCTTTATTCACCCTAATTTCAATAGAAATTACTTTAGAAAATAAGACAATTACAGCTTATTATTTGAAATCTCATATTCACCTTTTTTTCAATAGGTATTATTTACTAAAATATGATACTTATCATAAGTACGATTTTTAGGGTATTACAGATGCAGCTGTAAGGGTTACAGCAGATTGGACTTTTTGGAAAAATAGGATTAAATAGACTGTATTGTATCGTTTATCATTTGTCTACTTTTGGATTATTGTATTAAGATACCCCTAAGGGATCGATTCGAATCGCAAAAAATTTATCCTCATATTTTCAAACTAAGTTATTTTATGAAAGATTTATTCCGCAATTAAGTCGTCCAAATCATTTCGATGTCTGTGCGCTATAACTCTGATAAATAAAGACGCATTTAGGACGGGTGTCACAACCTCTATGATAATGGACAAGAGATTGTATTCATATCAGGAACTCATGACAAAAATAAATTTGGCCACAAGAATATGTGAGTGTGTGTATATGTATATATACGTATATAGATACAAACATACATGCGTACGTTTACGTATATATATGTGTGTACACACACATAGATATACGTAAACGTGTATATGTATATATACGTATATAGATACAAACACACATGTGTACGTTTACGTATATATATGTGTGTGTACACACACATATATAGATATATCTTTGTGTGTGTGTGTGTGCGTATATGTATATACATATACAAAGCTTAAAGCTTAGATGGCCACCGGGGCCTTGGCCCCAAATTTGATCGATCTTATAAAATTTATTAGAATATATATGTATTTATTATATGATATTTTATTTGGCCATAAATTTGGCCCAACTAATTTTTAATCTTCTCTCGTAAGGATAATATTTGTTTCATTACTCATTGGACTGAAAGGAAAGTAAAATTCTTATTTGAGATACCAATAAGGTTGGTATCATCTTATATATTGTTTTGATTTTATAATTATCGGTTATTATTTATTTGTATTTTTAAGGTTATTTGATACTATTTAGTAAATACTACTCTCCTGGTCCTTATTTAAGGAACCAACTAACAATTCTCACAAGTCAATAAAAATAGTTAAAGTCATTAAATTTGTCCTAAAATTTAAATAATTTTCAATATTATCCCTATTAATTACGCTAAACTCTAATATCATATTAATTATATTACTCTTTTTTTTGCTCCAAAAAAAGAGTAATAATTACTTTTTATTAATTATTACTCTCACTCATCACTACCTTTTTAATTATGGGTATACATGGAAAAAATATTTAATGCTATTTGGAAACAAGCAAGTGTCTTATAAAAATGATCAAATATACTTGTTAGTTGGTGCCTTATAATAAAAACTAAAGGGAGTAGTTCAATATGTTTATTTTTTGGCCTGGGCTAAATTTTTTTTTTCTGGTTCCGCCACTGTACATATAGATATATATATATATATATATACATATGTGTTTGTGTATATATTGTATACGCTATGCATATATGTATGGATGTATACATATAATGTATACACACACATACATATGTAGATATATATATATATATATGTGTGTGTGTGTGTGTGTCTAGTTAAATCTAGAAAAAATCACATGCAGGTCCCAAGGACCAGAAATAAATACAATGAGGTCCCTTGAAATCATCAAATTACAAAGAAGTCTCTAGGGACTGTTTTGATATTATTTGTATTAACAACAGGAAGTGCCATATTTACAACAGAAAATGCTATATTTACAACAAAATTTAAAAATCTGACCATTTACAACAGAAAAAGTCATATTTACAACAAAAAGTGTCATATTTACAACAACATTTAAACATCTGATTTTGTTTTAAACTCAACTCCCTAAACGTACAGAGGTTATTTACAACTAAAAAAAAATGCTATATTTACGACAGAAAGTGTTATATTTACAACAAAATTTAAAATTTGGCCATTTACAACAGAAAAAGTCATATTTATAACAGGAAGTGCCATATTTACAATAAAATTTTAAAAAAAAACCCGGATTTTGTTTCTATACAAATAATATCAAAAAAGTCCATAGGGACTTTTTTGATATGTGAATTTCTATTGGGACTCTTTTGCTATTTTTTTATGGTCCTTAGGACCTGGATGTAATTTTCCCTTAAATCTATTTGGTGTGTTCTTGGTCTTATTTGTGGTAAGTTTGAATTTATTAGTATTTTTGCTAATAAATTTCTTTGATAATTATCATCTATATTACTCCTCAAACTTAAAGTTCAAGATAATCCTCTTCTTGTTATTGGTCTAGGATAATCTATATTTTGTCTTTGTGGATTTATATTTATATTTAAGGTTGACATTAATGGTGTATTTATTCTTAATAATCTTTGTCCTATATTATTATTAGTCTCTATTCTTCTTGGAGTAGTTTTATGTTAGTTTATTGTATTATGTAATTCTATCTATAATTGTTGTGGAATAGTTATACTAGTAGATCTAATGGAACTTCTTGTAATAGAGTTTACATTAGGTGCTATTCTCTTATGTGCTTCTTAGGTGCTATTCACTCTAATTAGAGGGATTATGATTTTTTTTTGATTTTTTTTAAATATTCTATTTATTTAGATTAGATTATATGCTTTTCTTGATTTTTTTTTACACCCAAAGATCTCAAATTAATTAATTTTCAGTCCTGCATTCAAAAATATTTTTCCTGTAACCCAATATCCTAGAAATTAATTAATTTGAGATACTGGGTGTAAAAAAAATTTCAAGATGCATCATATAATCTAATCTATATAAATAGAATATATAAAAAAAATTTAAAAAATATTTTTTTTCCTAATCCCTCTAGTTAGAAGGAATAAGACCTAAGAAGACCTAAGGGAATAAGACCTAATGAGAACCCCTTGTAATACTGTCATGAAATATTTATCTATAGTTACTTTTCCATGAGACTTTTTATATATTTTATGTTCATTAGTAAATACTAATTCAATCATGGCTGTTGTACTCATTGTTCTTGCTTCTGGTAATAATTTTACTCCTCCTAATTTATGATATATTATTATGGATTTATTCATATGTTCATCTGCTTTAGATATTCCAAAATTCGTATTTAATGTAAACTTTAATTTTTGATATATTAAATTTCCTATTAATATTCGTAATATACTATCTTGTACACTACTTATTATTCTTCCATCTCTGATTAAAAATTCTATAGGGGATCTATTCCTTCTTTAAAATAAGTTTTTACTAATAATCGAACCCCTGCAATATATATTTATGTGACTTCATCTTTAAATGTTAATTTAGATAATTTATTTTCTATCAATGTTTTACTTATTAGTGGTATCCTTAATGCTCCATCTATTAAAGTTGATTCTATAGGATGTTTCTTTTCTAATACTACACAATTGTTTTTCCCCATTTTTCTTTGATTTTAGTATTCTACTTACCTTATTTATAAAGTTCTCATTTTTTATTTCTTCTGATTCCATATCTTATTTAATAATTTTTTATTTTATTGTATTGAAAAAAGATTAGAAGAATACAAAATTCCAATTAATAGCATTAATAGGAAGAAATATTTAGACTAATATAGCCAGCGTCTTAGTAGAAGCCATTTTTATAGGAAACGTACAAAATTGGTTGAAGAGTAATACATAAGATAATTGTCAAAGAAATTTATTAGCAGAAATACTAATAAATTCAAACTTAGCACAAATAAGATTAAGAGCACATCAAATAGATTTAACTCAATTTAGTAATTATGTAAGAGTAGAAGTTAAGAAAGATGAAATATGGGTAGAAATAATTCCATTAATAGATGAAGATAAAGAAAAAGTTCTAATGAATTAAATCATGCTGAAAGCAATTTGGAAATAACAGAAGAAGGAACTAAAACAAATTCTATATTAAGATTTAATAAAAGAGATGTAATAGATATTGAATTATGGGTAGAAGACAATAATGAAAAATATATAAAATAATATTAGCAAAAGATTTTCTACAACAAGTAAAACCTTATAGAATACAAAAGACAGAATAATATTTCACATAAATTATCAAACAATAGTAATTCCAAAAATCAAATGAGAACCTTATACTATATATTAGTTAAATTCAATTATAAAAAATATAGATCTCAAAAATATCATGCACTTGTAGATATAAGAGCAAATCTAATTGTAAGAGAATATAATGTTTTGCCACCAGAATTTTGGAAGAAGAAAAATAAAATTCTCGTGTTAAGAATGGAAAGTGCAGGAAAAGAAATACATATGATAGAACTAGAAGCAAAAAATATACCTGTACAAATAGGAGAATATGAATTATTAATTCAAGAATTAAATCAATATAATGAACCATCATGTGATATAATATTAGGATTAGATTTCCTTGAACAATATTATCCAATACGTCTAGCAAAGAAAGCCCTAGTATTAACCACACCATATAAACATGAAGCATGGGGAATAAGAATAACCATACCTGATAGAAGAAAATATGAAAGTTTTCAAAAGAAAACAAATGATAATGAAGTACAATTTTTGTAGAATAATAAATCGGTAGAAATACAACATATGTTAGCAACTTTAGCCATTATAGAAGTAAAAGAAATTGAACAACAAGTTTTAGATAATTATAGTGATAATCTATTTATTCATTGGGAAAAATCAAAATCATTAGCAAAAATAGAACTAAAAGATTATATTAAAAAAATAAATTGTAAACCTTATCTATGAACTGAACAAGATAAAAGATAATTTGTTATGTATATTAATGAAATGAAACAATATAATTTAATAAAAAAAAAAAGCATATCAGAATCTTCATCTGCAGCAATCACAGTAATAAAACATAATGAAAAAAAAGAGGAAAAATCAAGAATGATAATAAACTATAAAAAATTAAATAATCTAGCAATAATAAATTGATATCCTATTCTTAAAATAGACCTTTTATTTAATCTAATTAGAGGAAAAACAATATGTAGTAAATTTGCTTGTAAATCAGGATTTTTCCAAATAAAAAATTAGAAGAAGAAAGTAAGTAATATATTGCTCTTAGCACTTTTGAAGGATCATATGAATGAAATGTATTGCCTATGTGATTTCATAATAGTCCAAGTATATTTCAATAATATGTATCAAAATTATTATTGTCAATAAAGGATTTTGTAGTAATATATATTGATGATATATTAATATTCTCTAACAATGCAATGTAGAAGAACATGATATTCATTTAAATCAAATTTTAACATTTATAGAACAAAAAGGATTAAATATATCACCAAAGAAGGCTGAATTAAGAAAAGCAAGAATCTCCTTCTTAGGACAATATATATCTTCAAAATAAATAGGATTACAATAATATATAAGTAAAAAAGTTTTAGAATTCCTAGAAATAAAAAATAAAAAGGATTTAAAATCCTTCTTAGGACTAATAAATCAAGCAAGAAATTATATACCTTTTATCCAAAATAACTGTAAAAATATATAAATTAGCAGGAAAAAAGACTAAATGGATATGGGATAAAAAGCCCAGAAAATAATGAATAAAATAAAACAAGGGTTAAGGTGCAATTTTGCCCTTAAAGTATGCGCTACTATGAGCAATTTTGCCCCTAAAGTTTTTTTAGGCGTAGCAATGTTGCCCCTGAAGTTTAAAAACGTAGCAATGTTGCCCCTCCGTTAAAAACCCTAACGGTCAACGTTGACCGTTAGGGTTTTTAACGGAGGGCAACATTGCTACGTTTTTAAACTTCAGGGGCAAAATTACTACGTTTTTTTGGAGCAATGTTGCCTCACGAAGTTTAAAAACGTAGCAATGTTGCCACTCCGTTAAAAACCATAACGTTGACCTTTAGGGTAGTTAACGGAGGGGCAACATTGCTACGCTTTTTAAACTTTAGGGGCAAGGCCGAAAACTTCGTGAGGCAAAATTGCTCTTGGGCACATACTTTAAGGGCAAAATTGCATCTTAACCCTTTTAATTATGCCAAGATTTACCTAAGTTGACTATTCCTATGAATAATAATGTAAAATGGATCGTATATATGCATTATATCACAAAGATGAAGAAAGAAGAGAAATACTTCAAGCAGTCATACACACGTGTACAATTCCATATTCAACCAAATAGTACCACTACCTATAATTGCTTTCCAGATTCAAGGGTCATTTTCAAAAATTCATATCTCCATGTGTACAGATCCAAATAAAGCAAATGACCTATCCAATTAAAACTCATAATGTCTAGTTTAATTATGAAAAATTCCATAGCTATTAGACACCATTTACTAACCCAAAAACTCATTACAATTTTACTGCCACGCAGGGAAATAAAACTAGCAGTTTTAGGGTTTTTGTACAATTCACTTCCGATGCTTCTAAAATTACCTCCTAACTTTTATCCTACACAATTTTTCATTCTAAACACATTGGAAGCATAAAAATAATCAAAATCTCATCGTTTATGCATGTCTTGTATTTGGCTGAAATTGGGTCATGAAGTTCTTCCAAGTTTCACTTCAAGAACACCTTGAATTAGCCCTAGATTACCTTCTAACTTGTTATTTAGACCTTTAACATGCTTTAACCCATTCTTGTTCAATTGGACAGCATCTCCCCTTAGACATTTATGCTTCTAAAACCACAAGAAAGCAAGAAGAAGGCATCATATCCACCAACAAGTTCAAGAACTAAAGTAATAGGGTCAAGAACATCTCTTACCTTGATTTTGTCTTGTGTTCTTGCAAATTTTTCTTCCTCCTTGGCTCACTAGGGTTTTAGCCTTCCTCCATATAAAACCATGCAAGAGAATTTTTAAAGGCTAGAGTGTGACAAGAGTGAAGAACTAGAAGAGATAAGACCATAACACATACTCACTTCTTGATTTCTTAAAGTTTCTCTTCACTCTAGGTTTCAGTGCTTGGCTTCTCTTTGGTGTTCTATATTTTGGCCGACTTTTAGATGCCTAAAGCAGAGGATTACTGCATATTAGATGAGCTTTGGAGGTGGAGAGCAAGGAGAGCATATATGTGTTGGAAATTATGCCCTAGGGGCAAGTCATTGTACTTTAAACGTTTATGTTATTTAAAGTATTCTCCTTTAGTTATCATTTCATTTGCATGTTTATGGTGATAACTAATCCTTGGATATATCTTATAGATTATCCTACATGTCTCTGGTCGGTCTTCTACGTGGGAGCGAAGATGAAATAAGACCAGTATGACTTTGATGAGTATGGAGATACGAATCAAAGTCATAGGCACTTGTAAGAGTACAAGGTGCTGGACCGACCCACTATGAGAAAGCTGCATGGATTAAGTCATAAGCTTTTCTCATGTATAACCGCGTCACAACGCCCTTTGACCTGAGATCATCATGGATTCCTACATGATGAGTCGCTGCTCTTTGACCTAGTCAAAAGTCACCTTTGACCGGTGATGATAAAGCCTTGATCAAGATGAGTGGTTTTCATGCGAGAGGAATGTGAATGGTCAAGATGGAATTTGTCCCTCACATTTGTAGAGAGATAATACTTTCCCCCTCGATGAGTGAGTCTCGAGAAATGTATGGCCATACTACGATGGAAAGGAGTTTCCATTTCAATTGTTAGACTACTCAAGAATCGAGAAAGTAATGGTCAAGAACAGGAGGTTGACATTATCCATGCTTCATCCTTGACCAAATTATCATGTGACATGGTTGTATGATAGGTTGTATCGTATCTGTTATACTCGGCTATCACCCAAGAGGGGGGTGAATTGGGTGTCTGATAAAACTTTAGATTATTTTGAAAATCTTTTCGCAACTTACTGAAAGCAGTTCGAATGATGGAAATAGTTTATAAAGCAATAGTCAATCATTCAAACATATATGCTTTGGAAATGTAAGAGTTTAGGGAAGAGAATATGCAAACCAAGATTTATACCGAGATTTTCAATTCACTATCTCCTTGTTTAACCTAGCACAAGAGAAAAGCCTTTACAACCTCACAAGTTTAGTCGGGCACTTGTGTAGCCTTTACAATCTCTTCGAGATACTCCCCTTACACACCGTAAGGATACAATTACACACTCTGTAAACGAAGGATGATCCTCTCACTCTTGGACCCATTCCCCCTTACAAGTTGTAACTATACACCCACTCTCAAAGGTTCCACAACCTTGAGATTTGATCACTAAACAGATAATCAAATAAGTGTTTGGACTCTCTCACAAAGTAGATGAATAATAATCACCGAAGTACATAATCGATCATCTCACTCTCTACCGTAAACTATATAAACATTGAGAAACAGAGTATATGAAATAAGTGTTGGATTCAGAATATCAAGATTTCGACAAAGTGCAAGCTCGTATCATCGTCTTCTCCATTTTGAATGGTTCTCCTTTTATAGTCAGTGAAGAAGATTGAGCAATTCTTCCAGTTTTGAATATGATCGTTGTGAGCGTATATGACCGTTGGAACTATTCGACCGTTGGAGAAATATTACCGTTGAAGCTTCTGACGTAATCATTCACCTTTTGAAGATTTGATGTTAATCCTTTGTTTGATCATCTGAAACTTGCTAACAAACATGATTAATAGCATTGAGAAGTATAGCAAGTAGAAATCAATTGATAATAATCATTTCTGGATTTGGACGTTGTTGTTACTGAGTTGCTGTCATACTGACTCGAGGCATAGAAAATCTTGGCTCGAGTTAAACTATCGTCAAATGTAGGCAGAGTATTCCAGCTGTGTAATTGACTCGAGGCAGAAATTATCTTGGCTCGAGTCGGCTAACTCGAGGCATGATTCTTGTTGGCTTGAGTTATGCTGACCAAATGAAGTAATTCAGAAGTGAACCTGACTCGAGGCAAAGATCACCTGACTCGAGTTCATAGACTCGAGGCAACATTCCTGGAGGCTCGAGGCAATACACAATTTCATCAATGCAATTTTGAGGATCTGACTCGAGGCTGCATCATTAGCTCGAGGTAATGTGACAGTAAATGTTTTTCTCAGATAATATGTGATTTTGACTGGAGGCACCACTTACGACTCGAGGCAAAAACTCGCTCTCTATTCTTCTAACTCTCTCGTTTGCCCGGTTGACTCGAGGCACACACTCGACTCGAGGTAAAAAGTGCTCTCTATTCTTCTAACTTTCTGTCTTCAATTTGACTCGAGGTGAAACTATTGACTCGAGGCAAAAACCCTTCTCAAAGTGTCTATCTCTTCCATCTGACTCGAGGTACATAAATTCCTGGCTCGAGTTAACCAACTCGAGGTGGCATTCTTACTGGCTCGAGGCAACAACTTCAATTATGTGCTCTTTGAATTGAACTTGATTTGAGGAGGCACTCATCAAAATTGGTTTCTTCCAAATTCTATGAAACCCTTGTTGTATCTAGATTCATATGGAATTGGTTTCATTGCATTTGGTTGTGTATAGAAGAAAAACCGAAGCCATGCTGAACTGATTCCAGAATCACATGTGTCCACTTTCGAAGGCCATATCTCCTTGGTCTGAACTTCGTTTTGGCTGGTTCAACTCTTGATAGAAATATATGTGAGTCTACTTTCATATTACACCAATTTCAGCTTAATTGGATTTGTAGTTTGTGAGTTATACTCAAAACACCGAAGCTTGGTCTGGACTCTGATGGTGATTGTTGTGCCAACTTACAGAATTCATATCTCTCTCCTATGGACTCCTTTTTACTTGAATTATATATCAAAATGACGCATTGGGAGTCTAGTTTCATATGCAACTAGTTTCACCTCAATATGATTCTTGGTTTGGGAGATATCATTGAATTACCAGAGGTCGCCCGAGCTGAACGTGAAACAGAGTATGCTGAAGGTGCATCTAACTCGAGGCAGCTGAATTCTTAACTTGAGGCTGGTGACTCGAGGCAGCAAGTTTCTTGACTCGAGGAAAATTGTCCCAGAGGCAAAAATCATTGTAGCAATCATTTTAACTCGAGGTAAACTTCCTGGCTCAAGTTAACTCATCCAAAAACTTGATTTTGCTTATTTTAACTCCGATTTGAGCCGTTCCAACTTCCATATCATCGTGGGGACTTCTAAAATCAATCTAAGAACTTGTATAATGACTTTATCATTCCATTAAGCAAGTTCTTCCTTTCTTTCTTCTCTTTTCTTGATCATTCTTCATCATTAAACTTCACATCTTCTTGATTCAATTTCTTTCTCGATTCAAGATTTCTTCTTGTTGAACGTTCTCCGTCATTCAACTTGAACTCATCATTCTCAAAGAAGTTCCTCAATATCTTCTCTTCTTGATTATTCCAAAAATCCTTTGAGAGCTTCTTGCTTCCTTGACATTATGATATTCCCATTATATTGTGTGCAAGAACTTCTTTCTTCAATCTACTTTCTTGATCATTCTCCATTATTAAACTTTGCATCTACATTAAATATAAGAATTAGTCAAAGTATAATGTAAATGTAGTGTGCAACCTTTTTACTCTTAAGAATGGCACCTATATAAGACATCATCAAAACTAATCATAACTAACAGTATCATCAATCCCCATATGAATTGGGTAGTCGCAATGTCTTGCTAGAGGCCACTTGCGATTTGTGGGTTGGTACAGTATTGGCCCGTTACCAATCTCATGTGGGCCTGCAGGGTTGCACATAAGAATAGCCCAACACGAGCAATAGTATCCAGATTCCTTGAATCTTAGATATGTCTAAGATTTAAATACAACATTTAATCTAGGATGGATATACACACACACACACACACATATACATATTAATTCAAAAAAATGATAATATTATTTATATAGATAATAATATTATTATATAGTACTTAATTTATTTGATAAATTAAATAACTAAAATAAATAGAGATATCGTATCTCGATTTAATTTTTGAATAGAGATATCATATATATGATTTAATTTAAACAGAGATATAGTATCTCGCATTTAATTAAATAGATAGATATCATATCTCATATTTAATTTATAAAAATAAATTAAATCAAAGAGCTTTTAATTCAGATTAAATAAATAGATTAGATTAGATTTATTGACATTTAATTAATATATTATTTTAATCCAAATTCGAATTTCAAGATTAATTTAGATTAATTTTGAATATTTTAATACGACCAATTAGGGTTTGAGAAACTTTATTAGATGAAGATCTAGTCGTATTAAAAAAAATTAGATGAGCCGCAAAAGAAAACCCTAGAGGAGAGACGTGAGACGCAAAGCTTGAAGGCGCTAGCACGCTGCCGTCCGTGTTGGAATGTTGTTCGGTGTGGATACCGGTAGAGGGAGTGAATTCGTAGAGTCGACTCCTGCTGATCGAGTAGGACGCACACGAGTTCGCAAAGCATGTACATGAGTTCACAAAGCACATTCATGAGTTCGCTAAGCACGTACACGAGTTCGCAAAGGTATGGTTCCTAACGAACCTGATTTAAATGCTTTGTTGATAGATCCCTTTCATTGGGATTCATAAAATTTTAATGGATGAAATTCTTTCCGCGTGTGTACGGATACCAACAACATGAAGATTTCACAAATTCGAGCAATTTGATTTTCAAACTTAGCGATGCAAACTCGAGTTTGTTCAACCAAACTGGAGTTTGCAACTATTCTTCATGAACCAAACTTGAGTTAATAAATACAAACTCGAGTTTGTTTCATCCAGAGAAGAATGTCGCGATTTGAACTTTGAAGGGCATTTTGAAAATAAGAGCAAACTCGAGTCAATAAGTGACAAACTCGAGTTTGAGACTTTTGAAGTGAAAATGAGTTTAAGTCCACGAAGCTCAAAACTGGAGTTTCCAAATGGAAACTGGAGTTTTCAAAATTTCAGAAAATTGAGGTGCTCTTCAGATGAACTAAACTCAAGTTTGCAAAACCAAACTCGAGTTTCCTCAAATGAGAGAATACTTTCTGCCAAACATAAACGGAGTTTTCATAAACAAACTGGAGTTTTCTTAAGTTTTAAAAATAGAGCAAAGCTCTATGCTTGTCACAAACTCGAGTTTCCTTGAAGGTTAGAAAAACTTGATAACTCTCTGTCAAGCACAAACTAGAGTTTGGCTAAGTTCACAAAATATTGAAAGCTCTCTGTCTTGTTCAAACTCGAGTTTACAAATACAAACTCGAGTTTGCCTTAAGTTGAAAAACTTTGAGTGCTCTCTGTATTACTCAAACTCAAGTTTACAATTAATCAAATCGAGTTTGCCTAAGTTTACAAAACTTGAGCAACTCTCTGTCAAGTCCAAACTCGAGTTTGCCTTTGACAATAAGTTTTTCAACTTCAAAGACAAACTTCAATTTGTGTTTACAATTGCTAGTTATCATCAAAACAAATAGAGAACTAACATTCTCCCCTTTTTGATGATGACAACACTTGTAAACCAAAAAGTTTGATAGATTTGCAGATTTAATTATTTTGAAAGATTTGAGCATTTTAGAAATATTTGAAGACTTGGAAAAACAATGTAATGCATAAATCAACAAATTGATCAGAGATAGGCAAAGGAAGCTAAAGCAATTGAAGTCACATACATTCATTTCATTGCAAAAGGAGTACATCAATTAAAGTCAAGTACAATGAAGAACTAACAGCTATACATCAGATAAGGCAAAGAAATGAAATGCTCAAAACATCAAACACAAAGAGACTCGACTGCACTCTTCACTACTAAGCTTCTCCACTTTTCTCTCCCCTTTTGTCATCTTCAAATAGGGGTGGAGCTAAGATGGATTCTTCTGGTGCAGGGTCTACCAGTGGGGTAGAGGGAGGTAAGTCAAGTCGAATAGTGGAAGAGGGAGATGGAGGAATGATTTCTGTGGTGGGAGTTGGAGGTAGGACTTCAGTGGTTGGAGTGGAAGGGTCAGAGTAAGAGGTAGGAATGTGAGGAGTGGTGAAGGTGAATAAGGGTGAAGTAGAGGATTCAGGTTCAGGCTTAGGGCCAGGAGAGGGACCAAAATTAGAACCAGAAGCACTTAAATCAATGGGGGATAGAATCTTCAATATCTTGTCCAACTTGTCACTGAGAGATACATTAAACACCATCAATGTTGTAATCTTGGCATCATCATCTTCACAGTGACCAGTAAGGTTTTCTACCTTCTCCTTCAACTCATCCTGGGCATCTACCATATCATGGTTGCCCTTAGTCACCTCAACTACTAACTTGCACACTTCCACTTCAATTTTCTCAGACATCTTAGCTATGGCTTGATCAACAATGACCTTGACTCTAACATCAAAGTTAGAAGGCATAGATGACTGAGGAGGAGGAGCAGCAGATTGAGCCTCTTGGGCTCTAACATGTGATGCTCTGGATCTAGAGGGGGCCCTTAATTGCCCAGATCCTTCCTCGAAGTTGATCCTCATGAAGTTCAGTTGTTGCTTCCCAAAAGCTGGAGGAATCTTCACTGTCTCAGTGTGTCCAATATACTAGACTTTATGATAAAAGAGGATGACTGACACTAGAGAAGGAAAAGGAATGTAGGAAGGATTCCTGGAAGAAAAGCGAAATTTAGCCATTTCCTGGAAGATCCAATGACCAACATTAATAGGAACCTTATTAATAATGGCAGCAAAGAGAGGGTAATCCTTCTTTGCGAAATGGGTATAATTGCTACCCTTTTGCAATAGATTCCTAGAGTAAATGTACCACACAACTCTATGAATAGGGGGCATAGTAACATGATTTAAAAGAAAGAGTAGCCAATTGATCCTCAGGAACAGGTTCATTTGGCCTCAGAATTTCAAAAATTTCCTGGTTACTGAAATTGATAGAAGGAACAGGAGGGGGATTCTCAATTTTCAAGATGGAATTAATGACAGAAGCAGAAAGAGTGATCTTGACTCCCCTCGCATGGGTGGAAATTCTCTCTTCAACCAAACTTCCTTCAGAATCCTCTAAACTATCCCAAAACATGTTGAAATAGAAAAGTTTAACAATGTTGGGAGTATAAGGAGCATAAATGGAAATGAGAGCATAATATGACCCATAATAGACTTAAACCATGGTATACATGTCCAATTGACTTATATGATCCATAATATTAAACCTTATCATGTCTACTTTGACTTTGAAAAGTTTCATAGCCATTAGATATCATTTACTTAGTCAAAGGCACGTCACAAGCTGACTACCTCTCTTAAATCCAGTCTGCCAGGATCAAGGGAAATTCCCTTCAAAATATTTGTCACACCTCCTAAACTGAGCTTAGTCATCATCCTAATATAGGCTTATTTACAAGTCTGCTGGCCTAAAATTTAGGATATTAGATTTCTCCTCATGTTAAATAAATTTCATCCTCGAAATTTAAACATGTATACCTCAGGGAATCATTCTACACACTCAGTCTATCCCTTTGCTATGCACGCTCACTTAGCACACAACATAATCTTCCAGCATTCTTATTCATCTTGTTCCTAGTGTGTAATATTCACACACAGGATCCACTGGTTCTATCATACCACTTGTAATTACGACATTTATCAAAGTAATACAGCGAAATTCAGTGAGCAACACAGGTATAGAATAGTAAACTAATAACTAAAACATTCTTGGTTATATATAGAAATAAACTACAGAGTTCTCAATACAGTGATTTATAAACATCAGTGCCAAAATATTACAATTCCAACATAAAAGTAGCTAAACAAAACCAAAATTCTATGGTCTTATCTAATGTCTGAACAACAACCTTAATATTTAGCACTTGTTGCCTTTCCTTTGGAACCTTGCTGCCACTATGACCATGTCCAGATCTTGAGCCCTTGGAAATATATGGTTTTCAATTTGAAATCCAGAGTAACAATTAATCTCACAAATAGAGTATACACAGTATATGAAAGTTAACCAAGATAAATAGTCCACACAAAATAAAGCATTCAGAACACAAAATGCAAACCACATATAGCTAAGCCAGCATATACATATCACATAACCCTAATGCTAGGTATAATGAATTGGCCTGTATCGAGGGTCCTCCTGTACGTTGGAGTTCTCAATCGGGACACCCAACTAGAATAAACGATTGGGAATCACCGAGAGTCCTATCTGGAACCGCCAGCATTCTCTATCGGCATTGCCCAAGTAGCTTGAATGCAACTAAGTTAACTACCTAAGGACTATCGATCCAATCTAGTTCTAACTATCGGGAAGTTACTCCATGGTCAGCCTTTTCGCTCAACCGAGCCTTGAGTGGTGTTGGTCCCACACTAGACAGGACATTCACAATATGATTCAAATAGACATACACAGCTATATAAAGTATGTGAGATTAGAGTTACTGTTGGGTCGATTTCCATGATGGCAAGTAAGCTAGTCGAAAAAGTAATAAAGAGCAAGTAGAGTATCGTCCCACAGAGACTGGGATACTGAATGATGACACCTTATTGCAAAAGTGGTTGTGCTTAAAAAGAAAGTAACTTTGATTTGTTTGAGAGTTTTGATAACTATACTAATAAACAGGAAAGTAACTAAATGATCGTAGTCGTAAGAAGATATCAGTAAAAAGATAGACTGAACTCAGAATCCTTTCTAAGCACATCATTCCCCCAGCTGTCTATACGCAATGCTATAGCATTCATACTGTACAGCTCTCGCAAATGCTACAGCATGAACACCCTACGCAAAGTTATTCAGTTAACCACACCACGCTAATCTATCGAAGCTCTTGCGTCCGATACATACAATCCTAGTCTGTACTTCTCCCATATGTCTAAGGCAATTTTTCTAGTCGGATTATCAATACAAATCAAGGTGTTATGGTTATGAGCGGTAGACCATTCTTGAAGTCTACAATAATAGGTCAAGCCTTGCACCAGCTTGCCTAGCAATCACTGCTTCTCAGATGTCTAACCCCGACTCCCTCTCAGTAAGCCGAGGCCACTGATCTAGTCCCTAGCTCTCGCTAATCGACAAGGAATTGAATTACTGATAAGCAACCGAATATATTAAATTAAGAACTAGCAACTGGGTTCATTCTATATTTAGAAAATCATCCTCGTTCAGCCTCAGGAAATTAGTTTATGACTGACGAGGGAATCACAAAACAAAGTACTACAGAATAGCCCATGATGAAAGATTGACTGGAATTAAAATAAAGAAACAAGAAATAGAAGCTTGATGGATGTTCCGACGGTGTGGAAGAAGCCCTGTCACGTCACAACTCTATGTCTTCTTCACTCCGTCTCACTAGAAGGAAGGATGCTGGGTTCTCTTGGGGTCTTCGTGCTTCGTGACTTCTCTCACTCTTCTTTCGAGTTTGGCCATGTATGATTGGACTCTTTTTTTCTCAACAACTTCGACTTCCTTTTAGGGTTGGCTGTTGTTTCCTTATATAATCTGGTCTACTTGCAGTGTACGTTCAACAATCTAGGCCTTTCCTAATCTGTCGAGGTCTGATCGTATTTTTCTGTCAAATCTCGGTAGATTGATTCTGCTGATCTTGTGGGATTCCTCAAATATTTTAGTTCTGATCCTCCGCATCTTCTGTTTCAATACGTCAGCAATCTAACCGTTATCATCGACCTGTACTATACTTCTTGAAACAATCTTGACAAAAGATCAAGATATATGCTGCATAGCACTTCGTCACTTACTATGCTATAGCTTCAAGGATGCATTGTATTGCAATTCGATAAAGCTGTCCTGATGCTATAGCACAGCATCGGCTATATTATGCAACTTTCTCATAAAACCTCAAAACTTGTTTCTTTCTTAGCTCATGTTTAGGATGTAACAGAATTCATCCCAAAGTTCCCCGTACAATGAATTAATGCCTTTTTGCTCAGATTAAATGCAGTTAAGATCATATTCACCATACAATTTAGTCATAAAATACAGGGAAAAACATGACATAAATCATGCTCATCAGTTACTACCTGATTTCTTTAACTGAGTTGATTTCAAGAACTCTACTTGTTCCGGGCAATTACGAGTCCCTATAAGAATACATTATGGACAATGGTCATTACTTAATCCAACTCTTGACATTTCAAATGTCTTCTAGTGCATTGTAACTAACATGAAACTATTTGGCCTAAAGCATGATAAAAATTCCAATTTACACTTGGACACCAAAATAATCAACATGTGCCATTGCTTCCAACAATTTCACACATTGGACCCCATTTTCCAGATTTTGTACTATAACTTTTAAAATTCATATATCATAGCACAATTGTCCAAATGAGGTGATTTTAAAGCCTATGTACTCATTTTTAAGTCTAGTTTTAAGGGAAAATGGTTCTAGAAGCCAGTTACATGTATACCAATCTAAAATCAATCAAATAGTGGATGTTGTTCAGTTTACGTTCCAGAATCACATTGGTCATTTTCAACAATTCATATCTCATTGTACACAAGTCTAAATTCGACCAATGACCAATAAAATTAAACAACATTATGTCTATTTTAATTCTGGAAAATTTCATTGCAATTAGGCATCATTTACTTCCCCAAGCATTTGTCACAATCTTACTACCCACATAGAACTTCCAAGGCGCTTTTTGGGGCTTTAACACAATTCAATTCTGGAGTTTCCAAAATTCCTACCAAACCTATCCGCTACACAATTTTTCATTTTAAACACAAAGGAACCATCAAAATGAAAAAAATTCACACTCCCCTGGTCTGCCCTATCACTGGCCGAATCTAGGGTTCATTGTGCCAAATTTCATTTTGCCAATTTCACTTTATAAACACCATAATCTTGGTTCCTTACCACATTTTATCTTGTTATTTATACCATATACACATGTTAAACCACTTTGGAAAATCGGACAACACTCCCCATAAGGTTACAGTCGTCCAAAATTCACAGAAAAACAAAGAAACCACCAACAAAGTCTAATACACAACCAGTAGGCTTAGAATCACTCACCTTGATCGTTGTTCAGTGTTTTTCGCAAAATCTCTTCCTCCTTTGGCTTTTCAAGTTTTCGGCTAGTCCTCTAAGAACACTGACAAAAGGTGTTTCATGAGATTAGGGAGTAAAAGGGGGGAAGAACTTGAGGTTACAAGTTCGTAGCACAAGAGATTTCCTTCGTTCCACAAGTTTTCACTTCTTTTTCTTCCTCTTGTGTTTGGCAACTTTGGAGAGCTTGGAGGTGTATGAACCGAACTAATATGAATGATTTAGGAAGGAAAATATCATATTTTAAGGTCAAAGGCAGTTTGGAAGGGCATATTACCAATTTTCTCTTCAACTATCATGTAATTACAATCGTGCCCTCGGTTAGTTTTTAGTTGAAATTAAAATTTCCCTTTGCAATCCAAGTTGGACGAAATTTTTGGGCCACTCGTAGGAAGATTTTTCATCCTTTTTGTTAATTTATAACCCATGCTCATGTGTCCAAAAATTTTAAATAATTATGAGATATGTGGCTCAAATTCGTACAAGTTGCAATTTTAACCTTTCTTCTATTTTTTCCTCGTAATTTCTAATAAAACTCGTGCAACTTCTTCTCATTCCTTTTTGGTTGAATTACATGCACTAAAATGGAACAAAGAAGTGTTAATTCCATATGTCCCATTGATGCCAACATATGTCTCAAAATTTTCAATTTTGGTGAAATCGTGTATTTCGGGTAAAATTGACCTTCTTGTCAAAATTCACTATTTCATTTCTTCAAATGCACATACATCATACATGGAATTTGATAGAGAAAATTTAGAATATTACAGGTCTACTCTCCTAGCACTAGGTTACTTAGGCCTTACCACCTGATGCATTCTACCAACCTCAAGATATACTCTGGACTAGAGCCAGTAAAACGGGCCGGGCTCGTTTAAGCCCTAGCCCTTTAAGGGTTGGGCCTAAAAAAAGGAAGTGAGAGATGAAGTTTGGCCCTGTAGGGCCAAGGGCTTTTACGGGCCGGCCCGTTAAGCCCGTTAATTGTTTTTTATACTGACACTGTGAAGTTATATACTTATATATATATATAAATTGAAGTTCTAGTTCAGCTAACTTAGTGAGCTAAGTGCTAACCCTAAAAAAAAAATTGTATCCTCAAACTCAATTCATTCCAATCCTCGATCTCAAATCCTCTCAACAGGCAACACTGTTGGCGTCCACACTCCACCACAGCTCTTACCTCTCAGCGTCTCGGCTCTCACCGTCCGCCGTTACCCACTGGTCGACGTCATCAAGTTCTCAACTCTCCGGTCTCTCCTCAAATCTCGATCTCAACTCGCGATTCGCCTCTGCTGTCAAATCAACTCAGTCTCTGCCACTCCGCCGTCGAATCAACCTTAGTTTCCCCACTCTTACCCAAGGTGCCGCCGATCCCTTCCCTTCTAGCCTTTCAATCTTGTCTACGAACTGCATATCCAGAGTATGGTTTTTATTTGTAGTATTTTTTCTGCCATGGATTCATGATTTTTATTTTTTTATTATTTGAGATTTTCAATCTTCTCTGGTTCTTTGAGCTTTTTCCAATCTTACGAAAAAGCTCAAATCAGTTTTTCTTGCCACTGTTAGTTCTTGTAGCAGAGGGACTAGATAATAGATCATATTTCTTCCAGGGCTCTGTTTTGCTTACCACGGTTTAAAACTCATGTGTTAGGCTATTATATTTTGAAGTGCATTTAGAGTAGTATGATGGCCCAATTGTTTCAGTGGCAGTAATCTTGAAGACAAGGATAAACAATATGAAATTATGGAGTTTGAAAATTGTGTTGATTGTGCGTTTTTTCTGTGTTGAGTGTTGTGCTTTGTTTATGTTTTGCAAATTCTGTGTCTTAGGTTAATGTGAGTGTTGCTTCCATGAACAACATTTGAATGAAGGAGTATTGTTTCGTTACATGACACCTAAAGCTTCACGATATGATCTATATATTTTCAATCATGATCTGTTCATTTCCCTTCAATTTAAAATATTAATTTGATTAGTTTTATTAAATTGATTATTGACAATTATATTCATATCTATTGTATATTTGTATTGTAAGCTGATGATGTATTGGCTTCATATATTAAAATTCTTATATGCAATGTCTTGGCTTCAGTTATTATTGTTACTTGATAGTCTGTATAAAGTTGTAGTAGTAAGATAATGGAACAAGGTTCCTGCTGTCCCTTCTTCTTAATCAGCAAGGTTCATTTTTTATTAATATCTGGCTTGTGGCCTTTGCGCCATCAAGTGAGAGCTAAGCATTTGAATATTTCTCCAACCACAACTTGGTTATGTCATTCTTGTGAATATCTGCAATGTGAATATGCCTGCTTAATGGTGGCTGATTTGTTTTCTTAGTCTAGCTATATGTCATTGTGGCTTTATTGCCTCTGTCTTACTTGTTTTGTAACATGGTTAGTGTTGTTGCTGTTTTTTTGGATATAAATGTTGAGAACATTTATTTGATAAATTAGAACTTTAATTGTTGTAATTTACTAATTATATTTCTTTAAAAAACATGGAGGAAAAATAGTCAAAATTTGGAATAGTAATTTCCAGGCCCTGCGGGCCGGCCCTGGCCCTGGTGCTTTCGGGCCGGGCTTTGAAAAACAGGTGTTTTTCTTACTCCTGGCCCTGGAGGGCCAGCCCTGATTCCCAGCTCTACTCTGGACACACTGGTCCAAAGTCACCATGCTAGGCAATGAACACAGTGCTAGCACACAGGTCTTATAGCCCAAGGACACTGCCTCGTGCAAACTTGCGCATCGGGTTTTACCATCTCGAGCCTCTGCTCATCTATCCCATGTCTGAGCTTTTTCAATTCAAGTTCTGAAACTACTTTCCTCTAGCTTAGCACTGTAGCTGGTAAATACTATCTGACATAATCAGTTCATAATTCTAGACTATTCTAAAAGTTTCTTTTCCTGTATCATCATAATAATCAACTGCACTGCTTCTCAATTCAACATAACAGCGACGACTTTTATGTCACCAGTTTTCAATTCTTCTATGTTGTCTCATATTCAATTTTTTTGAGTTTTCAAATACTTAAAATTTCGGTGTTCGCAGTACATATCGTAATTCGCACTATGTAAGAATAGTGTTTTCACGTTTTTAATGAAAACAGAATCATTGCCAGCTCAAGTTCAAGAAAATACATTTACTGCTGGCTCAAATTCAAGAAAATACATTCACTATCGGCTTAATTTCGTGAGTGGGATAATTCATCTTATAAGGTTCAAAAACTAAGACACACACGTCATCACTAGAGCCGGGAATCGTAGGCCCTACTGATAGAGACCGAAAATTACTATTCCAAATTTTAACTATTTTTCCTTCGATTTTTTTCAAATAAATATAATTAGTAAATTGCAATCATTAAAGTTCTAATCTATCAAATAAATGTTATCAACATTAATATCTAAACAATATAAATCATTCAACAAATAAACACATTCATTAATTCGTAATAAAAAACAAATAAACACAAAGAACATGTTTTTTTTTTCCTTTTTCTTTCCAAAAAATATTAAATAAAGGAATTGCTTTATGTATGCCCACAACAAAATGTCTTTCCCTCTCGTAATTTTGTGTGTCTCGTAGATTCCTTCGCTTCATATATAATTTTACTTGACGGTAAAAATAATTATACTTATTTTACACAAAATATATTTATAATTTATTACTTATATAATGTTGTAATACCAAAGTATGTGTTTATTTAATATGAAAACATCCCTTCTTTAAAATTTATAATAACTAATTATGTGTTTTAATACAAAATAATAATAAACATAAAAATGGTTATAGTTTAAACTATAAAAGTCCAAGTAATTACAAATAAACACATTCATTAAGTGGAAGTCTAAGTAAATAATTTTTTTTTTTAAAAAAGCTACAGTTAAACGGGCTTGCAGGGCCGGCCCGATTAAGCCCGAGGCTCTACAGGGCCAATTTCAAATTTCTGGCTTATTTTTCAAGCTCGAGCCCTGCAGGGCCAGGGCTTAAACGGGCTGGCCCGATGGGCCTTTCCCGATTTCCCAGCTCTAGCCACCACTATGTCCTGCTTCAACAGACATTCCCCAATCCTTTCTTTCCTTCACACTTGGCCACTACTAGGAAGATACCGTCTTCTGGTCAATCGGCTTCAGGAAGATACCATCTTCCAACCATTTGGCTCACGAGTGGTACCACCGGGAAGATACTGTCTTCCGGTCAATTGGCTTCGGAAGATACTATCTTCTGACAATCGACTCACGAGTGATAACTGGTCTTTAACAAGGTGGAAGTTTTCTTTCTCGGATTAGGAGTATTCATTATTGGTACACATTTTAGACTTTCCTAAACTTATCCCCTTAAAACAATTCTCAGTTCAAATGAGTTTTATCAATGGCAAGCGATTCAAAACATTTCACATACATTTGGCAAGACCCAGCAAACTGAGTATTTCAACAACAGTTTTTGGCCTCTTCCAGTTTCGTTTTGCTTCCATTACAACATAGTTCAAAATTCAGTTCAGAAAATTCACAAACACAACAGTGCATTAGTAAGTTAAAAAATTCAATTTTCAAATATACTAGGTACCAGACAATTCTCATAGAAGGTCATCACTTCTAAACACATTCCAGGCTCTATCCTTGGCTACAACTCCTTAATCCAGTCTAACTTAGCCTTTTAGCTGTTCCAGGATTGTGCAAGTGATTCTCGGGATATTGCCTGATATTCATAGTCGAAAAACCTAAGGACATACCGACCTAATGGGTCTCATTGCCCACCGCATTTCGCACAGTGCTAGAATACCCCATGGTGATACATCGAATAACATAACCTCATTTGTGGTCATTCTATATGGACTTTTTATGTAATGACCCAAAAAAAATTTAATTAATTAAGTTTCGGGGACGAAACTTATTTTAAGGAGGATAGAATGTAATACCCCGATTAATAATAGAAATAATAATAATAATAATAGAATAAAAAAATAATAATAATATAGTAAAATCTAGAAATTAATAATAGTTGTATTGTTAATTTATTATTTGGGAATAATTAAAGGGCCCAGCCCATAGCTAAAACCCTAGATTTTAATTATAAACTTAGGTCTAGCCGCTAAAACCTAGAAAACGCTCAACATTTTTCTTCTGCGCTACCTTTCTTCTCAAATCCTCTTTCCGTACTCTCATCAAATTAAAATTAGGTCGCTAGCAAAAACGGAGATCAGGTAATTCTAATCCCCATGAGTCTTAGGTTAGTTTTATGCAAATTTTGATTGGTAATCCTAATTCCTAGATCAATAGAAATTATTTGTTCATAGGTTGTATGTTCTTTAATCCAAAACTCGTGCAATTGTTCACTGCTCTCCGTGATTTTCTTTCTTTTCGTACGTCTATGCGTCCTTTTATCCTAACTGATCTTCTTATTGTGCAATTCGAAGACCCCAGCGTCTCTTCCAAATTTATTAAAGATATGGTATATCATATACTTGCATAAGCTTTATCTATTCCTCACGTAGGGCCCACATTTCTTTTTCTTTTTTGTGGCATATTACCTTTTTATAATCCCATGTAATGCATTATACATAGTATAATATAATATATTATATTAGATGTACAATGTGTCCCTTAGCCATGCTTTTCACCCATCTGATCCCCTCTTTAAATGTGTTGAAGTTAATAATCCCAGTTTTCTTTCTCTACGTGGTTAATATTGCATATCTCCGCATGTTGCTGATCTCCATAATAAGAGGGATTAAGTTATTTAGTTTTTTTTTTTTAAAATGTTTGTTGTGTGCTGATTTTTTTAATATTATTATAAGCATGTGGTTAGCTATTTTCTCGGAGTAGTGGAGTTATTTTAATTTACGTTACCGAGTCTGTTGGGTAGTGATATTACTGTAGAGCTGGCAATCAGGGCCGGCCCTCCAGGGCCCGGAGTAAGAAAAACACATGTTTTTCAAAGCCTGGCTTGAGAGCATCAGGGCCGGGGGCCGCGGGCCCGAAAATTACTATTCCAAAATTTAACTATTTTTCCTCCACTTTTTTTTAAAAAATATAATTAGTAAATTATAACATGAATCATCCAATAAATAAGCACAGTCACTAATTCGTAATCAAAAGCAAACTATGTTCACAAATAACTCACATAAAACATAAAAAGCATATCACTAAGCGACATTAATACGATGACTATTATTGTCGTCATCTTCGTCACTATTATTGATTTTAACGACATTTGATTGTTCTTAACTTTGAGTAGTAGCCTCTGGCTTATGAGTAAAAATATCATGAAATTCTTCTCTTGCATCATGAACACATCCATAATCTTTATTTGCAACAAATAATAAATCAAATCATAAAATTAGAGTATAGTTATTATGTATTTGTAGTTAAATAGATAAATAACTCTATAACAAATACAATATATATATATAAATTAATAAATTTAAAAAGGAAAAAAAGAGAGAAAAAGCTACAGTGAAAAGGGCCTGCAGGGCTGGCCCGAGGCCCTCCAGGGCCGGCCCGTTTAAGCCCGAGGCCCGTCAGGGCTAATTTCAAATATCTCGTCCATTTTTCAAGCCCGGCCCTTAAAGGGCCAGGGCTTAAATGGGCCGACTTGATGGGCCTGGCCCGTTTTGCCGGCTCTAGATATTAGTGATCCTAGATATGAGCTATAATCCTATATTTTAGCTAGATTGACTACCGTGCTATCACAATGCAATGTATATATATTATTCATTAGGGTTAAGGTGCATCCAACACAACAAACTATTGGCTCAGGAGCGTCCAACATAATTAACTATTAAGTGGACCAACCAGCACAGCAAACTTTTAAAAAGGAGTGCCGCAAAAACTTGATGCTACCAAAATTTAACTAAGCACCGCAAGTGTACGAGTCATGAAAATAGTAAGTGGCAATTCAAGGTCATCCTACGTAGACTCGTCAAACTAATGATTAGGTATTAAATTTCCATTTTTCCTTTAAGTTGAGCAAATCAGAATTGTTTTCAATAATAGTAAAAAAAAAGATTTAATAAAAACAAGCACTTTTAGAGAGAGAGAGAATTCAAATATCGAGAAGGACAACCTAGAGATACTAATCCCTTGTTTGTTTCTTAGATTTTATTCCCACTAAATTAATTTCGACTTAACGTAATCAGCTAATCTAGAGTATTAATGTCTATAAATACCTTTCGGTCCACTTATATACCTATCTTAATTAATTATGCAATGCCTCACACACTTAAATAAGATGCGTTTTAAATCGAGCTCACTCTAATTTGATTATGTGGAGCTTCTAAGTATATTCCTATCCTAGATGCAAATTAGATTAAAACCTAATTTCACATTAAATTTAAACCTAATTCCACATTATTTAATCTCAAGGTCTATTTAGGATTCCCTCTTCCAAGTTCAACCCTAAATCCCCACAACATGCTCAATGGTGGCCACTCAATAAGCAATAACGATAAAAATAAGATTAAATAAACTGGATTAAAATTAAGCAAAACTAATTAGTGGGAACAATTTATAAGTCTCAAACAAGTTCATAGTACTCTAGGTTGAAAAGAAAATTAGCCACACATGGCTATAAGAAAATCAATTACAAAAACAAGAAATTCAGATTTTAGCATAAAGAGAAGAAGAAGAAAGACAAGATCACAAAACTGTGGAGCCTTCTCCTTGTGCAACGTGTACTGCAACTATTCGTGCGTCTACTGCTCTTTTTTCTCCTGTACTGGTGGTTCTTCCTCTGCTACTACGTTTTCTCTGCGTCTTGAATTGGCTATTGGAATCACGCTCCTCTTGGAATCACGCTCCCTCTCCTGCTTGTATTCAATTTATGACTCCTACATTCTTCCTCTTTCTTAGCTTATAAGTTTGAGTTGGTGGGGCCCATTTGTCAATTCAATTCTTCAACATTGCCAAATCAAGTCAATTGGAAATAATGCTCCCTCATTCTGTACGTGATCTGCTTCATTCTTTTTCAATATGTGTGGTCCCCACGTCATCAATCCCCCAATGTTTCCAAAACAATGAATTGGAAACAAATCAAATAATTACTCCTTGTTCTGCCCTAATTGTGCACAAGAAAAGGAAACTATATAAAAAGAGCTGAATTTTTATTTCTTTTTTTCTTTTTTAGAAAGTTCTTATTATTGTTACTTATTTCCTAAGTTCAAACTTTATTTTAAATTGAAACATACTAATATTGCATCTAGATTGATATCCCTTAAAATCTCAACAAAATCTGTTCAAATGAGCATTGATGACTTCCTAAATATATCAAAATATATCTCAAATCAATTAAAAATAGGAAGTCATCAAGTGCCCAAAGACAACGCCGTTAGCAAAAAGTTAACGTCATTATCTAAGGTGCGTCCAACACAACAAACTATTATTCCAAGAGCGCTGAACACAAAATTCTAAATTTTACTAAATTAAATAATTTTTTTCTCAATTGTCATTATTCAAAACTACTTGTATAAATATCTATAGACAAAAATTACTCATTCTTCAATTTTGTCAAAATTATAATTTGCTAAAATAAACAAAATTTTTCATTAAAAATATAAGTATATGATTTAAATAAAACGCAAGGTGTTTTATAGTTTATTATATATGTTAAACAACAAAAATATATGATTTATTTTTATTTTAGAAGAAATTTATGTGAGTTAAAAAATTAATTTAATGTTAATAAAATTTAAAAAATCTATTATATCCTTAAAGAAATGAAATGAGTTTAATTTTTATTTTTACAAAAAGATTTTAATGGATATCAACTTTGATACTTAATAATATAAATCTAATCTACTGATTATATGAATATGGGACTTGTTGTAAAAAAAAAAAGATAACTTAAGAAGCTTGAGCAAGGACAATTTAATAATAGGTTAAAGAAGCAATTATAATGGGTTAAGGAGCAACTTGGCCTACGAAAGTCCCATATCCATATAAGCAATACATCATTTAATTAACAAATATATCATCAAGTTGATTGATTTATATTATTAAGTATCAAAGTTGATATCCATTAAACTCTTTTTATAAAAATAAAAATTAAACTCATTTCATTTCTTTAAGGATATAATAGATTTTTTTAGATTTTTTAAATTTTATTAACATTAAATGAATTTTTTAACTCACATAAATTTCTTCTAAAATAAAAATAAATCATATATATTTTTTTGTTTAACATATATAATAAACTATAAAACATCTTGAGTTTTATTTAAATCATATAATTATATTTTTAATGAAAACTTTGTTTATTTTAGCAAATTATAATTTTGACAAAATTGAAGAATGAGTAATTTTTGTTCATAGATATTTATACAAGTAGTTTTGAATAATGACAATTGAGAAAAAAATTATTTAATTTAGTAAAATTTAGAATTTTGTCTTTATCTTTGGAGTAATAGTTTGTTGTGTTGGACGCCTTAGATAATGACGTTAACTTTTTGCTAACGGCGTTGTCTTTGGCGCTCCTTTTTAAAAGTTTGTTGTCTTTGGCTCGGTCCACTTAATAGTTAATTGTGTTGACGCTTCGAGCCAATAGTTTGTTGTGTTGGGCGACCTTAACCCTATTCATTATTTATCAATAAAGTAAGCACATTAATTTGAATGTTTATGCTAGTGTATATTATTTGATATTCATTCTTTCTTTATATAATATCTCGTTGCATAATGAAAGAGGACATGATTAGATTTTATGTCAAAATATCCTTAAATCCTATATTTAAATAAAATAATAGAAAAATATGTAAAAGATAAGTAAATAATAGAAATAATTTAGGAGTTTATTATGTGTGTCTTTTAAATAACTTAACAAATGGGAGGATAGCTTTGGGATGATACCTCCCAAAGTGATGAACACAATCGGGCTTTATGCCCTCGATATATTATTTGATGTGAATCGACGATATCCATTCTTCCCAAAGTGGTGTTAGGCAGGGTTTCCCGGGACACTAGTAGCAACTTTGGGAAGAGGTGTGCACACTAGGCAAAAATACTCTATGACCAAATTGATTAATTGTGGATCGCGGGGTTTCCGGGTCACGGGTAGGTCAGGCGCGAGGCTTCCGGGTCTACCATGGTTCTCTTCCCACTAATTAAATTGAATAAAGAATAATAAAATTAACATTTTTATTTTTATATGGATATTTTATTATGTAAATATTGTATTTTCCCTCCATTATCCTTGTTTTATTAGGATTACCAGCAATTGCTGATGTTTGTGTTCATGGGCTGCGATGATCCTTCGGGGGAGCAGAGTTTCAGTGAAACGGGGTGCTAAGGGTTGGGGCTAGTAGTGAGAAGTGAGGAAGCACCTTTAGCTAATTCTGTTCTATTTTATTTTATTTTATTTTGTTCAGAATAAAATACATTCTTGCTTAAGTTTGAATTGACATTATTGTAATAAGTAGCCTTGCACTTGTCCCAGTACAAGTGCGGCGGTAACACTCCCCAAGGTTATTCATTTTGAATTTTAGTATTCATTTATAAAAATCATTTCAATTTTACACTATGATAATTGTTTAGAAATTGGGGGTGTTACATTTTATATTAATCCAACTTCAGGCATAGTCATGAATTCAACTTTCCCTATCGACTATTCAACCTGCATCTCTCAGGGAATCTATTAGCCACAAACATATCTACGATTATTGGTCCTAATAATGAGACCATAACCCATGGCTATTAAGGTTCTAGCTACCACTTAGTTCCTTCTAGGAACAATCTCTCAATCAGTCTTTCAAAGGGAATATTCTATAATCAAGATCTTTCCCTATGTTAGATCAGCATCTAGCAACCTCTAGATACCTCATAAACATCTGGTACCATAGTGCCTTTATTTATTCAGTCAATCTGTACTATAATCTAGTACCACAATTCATTCTGGTCGATTCAACTGCCTAAAGAATCACTCAACTATCAAGTTGGATTCTTAGGTCACAATTCGATTGATAGCACCCTCTAGATGCCTATCTAGTTCTTAGGTTCATCATGTTAGTTCTCCATGTTCTTGATGTTTTGATGATAAAAATTATAATTAAAATAAGTTAAAATATTCAAGGGAAAATCATGTTTTAAAACCTAACTTGAATCTATAACGTTTGGAAGTTTCTGTCATTCCGGTGCCTCAAGTTAAATACTGTCTGCCTCGAGTTATATGCTTCACTTATTTAAGGCAAAATGTTTTAACCTCAAGTGCCTCTAGTTAGAACGTGTTTAACTTGGAGTTATAAAGTTTAAAAATAGGGCCTCAAGTTTCTTAGCTCTTAGTCCTTGTGCAAATCTCGCCTGACCCTGAATGCCTCGAGGGAAACTTTTCTTTACCTCAAGTTATCTTATTGAAATCATTCAAATGAGGTTTTCTAACTTCAGTGAAATATGAAGTGCCTTGGGTTAACTGTCTTGAATTTTTTTTAAATGTTTTCAAAGACATTTGATTATAAGACAGAACAGCTTAACTTGAAGTTAAATATTAGATGCCTCCAGTCAATGACTCAAGGCATAGTTTTTCCAACTTCAAGTTATGTGTTATTTCGTAAAGAAAGCTTTTGACTTTTTGATAATTGAATATTTCATACACTTATTTTTATCTCTTGATTAATAATTTAGGACTCTTTAGTTAATAAACAATGGCTTTTATACTTATTTGGGCTTTGGGCCTTTGATTATATTTTAGCCATTTTTAATAATAAAATTCCAGTTTTATATTGCTTCACTATTCCTACCATAACTCTTGAACCAGACATCGGATTTGCCTCATTTTTGTTTCATATTTCAGATGATTCAAAGAGCTACAATTCTTATGAAGACAGGAAGGGCAAATTCGGACAAGAGGGCGGTCGATTTTGGAGCTGAAGTTGGATATTTGGGCTTGAATTTGTAATTAAAGCCCATTTTTTATTATTTTCTGTTTTGGGCCTGAATTGTGGATTGGAGCCCCATTTTTGTTTTTTCCATTTTAGGTTAAGTGTGGCAGCAGTCACAAACAGATTTCATTCACGTTTTTTACTCAATTTTGGATTAAAATACAGAAGTTTCATTTTCTCTCAAATGTTCTTCATCCGTTCATCGTGTTCTTCATGTTCATGATGAACTTCTTCATCTCTTTCCCATTTTCGTTATGCATAGCTATGATAGGCTAGGCTTCTGTGATTGACCCATGGATTGAGGGTTCCACGAATCCAGAGGACACGCGCTTCAATCGGTAACGTAATTCGTTTCTGTTTATTTTAATCGAATCCGATTATAATTGCAGATTAGGTATTAGATTTAATACCTAGATTGATATCCCAAGAACATAGGTCGGACCGGGTTCTGAGAGAGCGTTATGCGATTGCACAGCGAGCTCGCCACGTGTTCGATCAAATGCTAGACGATCTTCTAGTCGAGGGAATATCTGGACAAATGCAGAGATCTCGATTTTTCCAGAATCAATCACGAGTTCGGTTATTATCTTTTTGTCTGATGAAGGTTATGGAATCCCAATTCTGGGTTAATCGTTTTTTGTAACATCCCATTTTCAAAAGCAGTATTTTTTTTTCATCAGAGTAGAGCATCGGAGCAATTGAGTAACTGATGCATATATTTCAAATGCCGTAAGTCTGGCTGATTACAATAACAGGACATTGTTTTCGGACGTCTAACGTCAGTGTAACTACAAAAACATAAGAAGTCTTCAGCCGGGTCTTTATGCGGCCTGCTTGCCTTTCTCCTCGGTCCTCGTTCCTCCAGAACCTGACGCTATATTAAGAGCTGAGGTCCAATGCATACGGACCCCAGGTAACGGTTAACCTCATATTTACGTACACAATATATGGACTACGGACAATCACAACATTAACAGCACGTGAGCCCAATAACAGATATACTATACACAACCAATGCGAGAGATATCGCTCCCAACGCAGACATATCGCTCCCGGCGTATAGACATATCGCTCCCGGCGTACGTAACCAATGCATATATATCGCTCCCAAATACGGACATATCGCTCCCGGCGTACATGCGCTTATACTCTAACATCTATATGCACTCAAGTAACATAACAACTATACACACACAATACACATAGCACATACATGCATAACATAAACATCAGCGTTAGTGTTACAGTACGCGAACGTACCTTTCACCGTGTAATGGCCAAACGTCCGGCCTTTTGAACCCGACTCCGGACTTCCCCGGATATCCTATACGTTATTGTCGGAATATTATATGATATTTGATAAATATCATATTGCTTAGAATAATATCCTAAAGGTTTAATTTACCTTTCTACCCGTGGTGGATGTGTTATTACCATTTTGCCCTTACATTTTATTTAAAAACGCTACTTCAGAATTTCTGGACAGATTTTCCTCTAACTTTGAAAAATCATAACTAATTCTAGAAAAATCGAAACGAGGATCCGTAAAATTCCTCGGAATACTTAGGATGTCTAATTTTGATGAAAAATACTGGTTCTTTCCCAGATTTTAATAGTGATTCCCAGTTTTCATTTTTCACAACGTTGCCCATAATTCGTAGCCTATTTTCAACAATTTTTATCTCCTTGCACAAAATTCAGAATGACACACTCTAGGTATATTTGGAAATCTCGATATGTCTAATTTAGCCATGAATTTTCTCAGAATTTTATAACCTCATCTTCAACATAAAATACTGGCATTTTTACCCCTGACTTTAGGAATTGCTAACCGATAAAATTTCGCCAGAGCTTCGCTATTTTGATCTTCAACTTCCAAGAATTTTGCTCCATAATATTTCTCATCACATTTTCGAAATAAATACATATTTAACCATAAAAACATGAAAACAAAACTATATTGGAAGATTAAAGATCAAACTAACATTTCTACTAAAACTACAAGAACTTAAAACTTAAAACTCAAGAACTCAAGAACTTACCCTTGAAGAACTTCCTTCTTCTTGCTTCCAACTAGCTCTCACTTCTCTCTACTCTCTTTAGAAAATCACCTCTTGGGTTGATTTTGGTGTGAAGATTGAAGAGGAACCTTGCTATTTATAGAGAAAATCCCAAGGCTAAAAGGGTCATTTACAAGGTCATCCAAATTCTCTTCTTTCTTCTTAAACCATGGATCTAATTTTTACTTTATGAAATCCAATATCCAGACCTTGGTCGACATGCATCATCTAACCAGCTATACATTGTGATTTTTATTTATTCATTAATTACCTTATGCACGAAAAGTAGATTTCATTCATTGTACACGGCCGACATCCCTTTTCATTAATCATTAAATGTGTATTTTATCCATCAACATATCCATGCCGACATCAATCTCTTAATTCAGCATTTAATGCATATTTCCATTAGCAAATAATCCTATTGTTCAATCCCTCTTATTGGCTAGTTGATTTCTTTTGACTTTTCAAAGCTAAGTTAAATTATGATAAATACTCTCTCCTCCTTCTTCCATTGTGTGCCGACATGGTCTCTCCCATTTAACCATTAAATATACTTTTCATTTGGTCTAATTTAGTTAACTAATTAAGCAATTATCTTATGCTTAAACATTTAGTCATTAATTACTTGATTAATCACTTACTAATTGTTGATAATTTTCTTAATTGAGATTAATTATTATCTCACAACTATTTTACTTACATTGGTATTTTATATCCCATGTAAAATATTAAAAATCATGGGGCAACTTTATGCTCCCCATAATTATATTTAATTTCGTCTAATCATTTTCCAAGGGAAATTAATCCCAAAATTACCTAAATTAGAGACAACATATTCTCCAATTTTTAATAAATATTTCATTGCCTCTTAGGATTTATCATAATATTTTCGTGCCATTTCTCGCCCCATAAATGTATTTTAGGGATTTTTAGCTCTTTATCTCTTCTAATTTCCATAGAAATTACCTTAGAAACTAAGATAATTATTACTTATTATTTGAAACCACATATTCACCTATATCCAATAGGTATTATTTACTAATTTATGATACTTATCATAAATACGATTTTTTAGGGTATTACATTTTTAATCTAATTGATCGTTGTTAATGCTTTACATATTTTCGCTTTTAATCTCTTTTGAATCAAAACCCCCAATTTGTTACTGCTTTTTATTTATTCGATTTAAACCGATTGTGAATTCGTTGGGAAATGACCCAGGTTACATTATACTTGCAAATCTTTTTCTAATATGGTTATTTTGGGAGATCACGAAATCTCTGTCACTTTTGCATATCAAGTCATTGCCTCAAGGAAATTATTTCTTAACTCAAGTCAAGTTTTCAACTTGTCTATTTTTTGAAAGAAAGTTTTTGACTTTTGCATCTCAAGTCATTGTCTCAAGTCATTAACTCCAGGCAATTATTTTTTAACTCAAGTCAAGTTCTAGTTTCTTTCAACTTGCATTTTTAACTCTTGAAGAAAGAAATTGCCTCCAGTCAAAATATCAAGTTAACTTCTTATGAAGTTTCATTTTTCCTTTAAGATTGATATTGACTCGAGTCAAATATATTTTCACCTAGAGTCATTAACTCAAGGCAACATCATTTTCACTGGAAGTTAATTTTACTATTTTTCAAATCACTGTCTTCATAAATCTAAAATCATTGTGTGTGATTTCATTACTTCATATCATTACTCATTACTATTCCTAATTGCTTTTAATCAGTTTGCTAATGAGTTTCAGATAATTATATAAAGGATTAACATCAAATTATCGTAAAACAATTTGTGTGTCAGAATGCATTTAATGCAGTTGCCTTTTCGAGACATAATCTCAGCAACCATTCCTCTGACCATTCTAAAGTAGTCTTTGCTATTCCATTCAAGTAATAAATGTTGTTTCTCAACGGGCAAAACAAAAGGAATGAAAGAATGTCGAGACAACAAATTACACCTAGAATATTAATGACGAAAGTGACTATCGAACTTCATCTGTCTAACGGCTATTTTGAAGAGTCACAACAGATAATTTACAAGCTTCTCCAACAGTCATTAATGGCAACCACTATAAATACCAGAAGCATTGAATTCGCCAACTACCAAAACTCTGCGCATTCAATTCGAATTTATTGCAATCTACTATTTCATTAGTTTCATTTAATATCTTCGGATATTATTGTACTTCAGTGAACATTATTCATTTGCTCTGTGAGAGAGTATAAACACTTGTTTGATTATTTGTTTATCAGTTAAATCTTAAGGTTGAGGAACTTTAAGTGTGGGTGTACGATTACAACTTGTAAGGGGGAGTGAGTCCTAGTGTGGAAGGATTATCTCGAGTACAGAGTGTGTAATTGTATTTGTGATTGTGAGTTAGTGAAAAATCCTAGAGGTTCTGGGGACTGGACGTAGGTCGTGGAGTTAAACCGAACCAGTATAAACTCTCCGTGTTCATTCTCTCTGTCTCTATCTCTGTCTTTGTGTTCTTTGGGCGAATAGCAAAAAGAATTTTAAAATACCTTATTCACCCCCTCTAGGTGATATTCCACTTTCATTTGGTATTAGAGCAAGTATTCTCAGTTGGGCTTAACATCTCGAGAAAGATCATGGAAGGAATATTGCCTGACGGTTACTGTATCAATCGACCACCTAGCTTCAACGGCAAGCACTATTCATTTTGGAAAGCAAAATTCAAAGTGTTTGTGTTAGCTGCGGAGTATGGTCTCTGGCAAGTAATAGAAAATTGGGATTATGTTCCTACAAAGACTGAAGGCGGAATCCAAGTTCCAAAGACTGAAGATGAGTTTGATGAGAATGATAGAAGAAAAATTGCTCTTAACAGTAAAGGTGTTTTGATGTTGCAAAGTGCTCTCAATCAAAAGGAGTACTTTCGGATATGTAACTTGTCTAGCACTAAAGAAATGTGGAAAGCGTTGGAGATAGCATATGAAGGAACATCCGGCATCAAGGAAAATCGTATCAACACCTTGACAACTGAGTATGATCTTCTTCATATGAAGACTGCAGAATCCATCGGAGAGTTTCAACTTCGCATTACCCATCTGATTAACCAACTATCGGCTTTGGGTAAAACTTATGAGCAAAACTCTCAAGTCAGGAAAATTCTCAATGTCCTGACGAAAGACTAGGAAGACAAAGTCACAGCTATCGAAGAAGCCCGTGGCGAGTCAATAACTTCAGTAGCTGCTCTGTTCGGAAGCTTATTTGAATACGAAGGCAAATTGTGTAACATCCTAAATTTTGGGATTTAAAGTTTGAATAATATATGGAAGTTAATTTTGAAATTTGGCTTAAAATAATTATGAGAATAATTATTGGGGATCAAGGCCCATTTTTCCTTAATTTATTTTGGGAAAAGAATTATTCAAATATGGAATAATTTAAGCCTAAAAATTTTAGAAAGAATATAAGAGAATTAAAAGCTAGAATTTGGCCAAATGATTAAACTAATTATTTGGAAGAAAAGGAAATTATTTTCCATATAATATTTAAAAGTAAAAATTATGGAAAAATTTGCAAAGGATAAAATGTTGATAAAAGCTCAACATGTGTAGCAAATATAGACATGTGGATACGTGGGGTATACTTATGTGGGATATGTATATATATATATCCATATTCCTTTGTTGACCAATTTTCCCCAGCCCAAGAATAGTATCACCAATTACTGCATTGCAACTTTTCCCCGTGAACCAGCGGGAGTTGGGCAGTGGAAGGACTTGACCGCAAGAAGGTCTCGAGTTTGAAATCCTGTGGATACGAAAAACTCCCCGAGAGAGATCCCCGCATATGCGCCCGACGTAACCTCGATCCGTATGGCTCCGGTCTTAAAAAAAAAAAAAAAAAAACTTTTCCCCGTGAATGAAGATCATGCTATTGGGCTGAAATTGGTTTTTAACTAAACTTAAGGTTCATTTTCATATCCTTGGCCCATCACCCACTTCATCCAAACCGTTACAAATTTTCTCCAGGCCAGGAAAATCCATGCGGTTTAATAACAAAAAAAAAACACACACACACACACACACAAACAAACACTCCTCATTTATTCATTACCCAGCACAACAAGACACAGCCCCACACATGACGTGATACAAATCAGATCCCCCATCTCTCGACTGGATCACGCCCAATGCTAGAAATCACAGCGTCAACCACAGCAAACAGACCACACTTCCCACGTCAGCGTATCTCACTTTGGCCTCTACTGTGCAAGCGAACCAGCAACGCCTTGCTTCTCGAGACACACACCCCTCGGACCAGCAGTTTTGCACCGTTGGACTGGACCTTCGTTTTAGTATATACTCATTGCTCTCCGTTGTTTCGTCCTCCACGTTTTAGCAACAAGAAAACTAGATTGTAGAAGAAGGAAACAGAGTGAACGAGAAAGGGAGTGTCTGAGACTGAGTGAGAGAGCTCATCCATTGTTCTTGCTCTGCAAAGCACACAAAAAACAGAGGTAAGTGTTTGAGCTTCATCTCCTTTTGTCTCCATTAAAAACGTCACTGGGTTAATGAGAAAAAATATATATATATATATCAGTGCAATAGGATACTGTTTTTGTTTTCTTTAAAAACTCAGAGGTTGCTGCATGATGAAAAGAGAAACACACACATATATATATAAATAACGATGCCTAAAGGTATATCAGAAAAAAAAAAATCCGTAAACAAAAACAAGATGGTTGGGTATATCATAAATACATACACGCACAAAACTTGCTAATATAGATGGTTGGTTGCTACTCATATGAAGCCAAACCGTGAAAAAAAAAAAAAATTGCTGTCATATGAACATAAGTATTTTGTTTTTGATGGAAGCATGATCTTGGTTACTAACTTCTTGGGTGCTATTATTTTTTTCTAAAAAAAAAAAAAAGAAGTGGAGAGAGAGAAGAGGAAACTGTTATATATATATATATATATATATCTAAATAAGTTACTGCATATTGGAAAGAGAGGAGGTTTTTGTGCTGTCATATTTAAGTACATATATGTATATATAGAACCCATAAACCTTGAAGATTTGTTGTGTACATAAGTTGCTATTCCTAAAACCTTGAAAGCTTAGCAACGTTTTCCTACACACATGCAACCTATATATATGGCTTGGTCTAAATTGCTGCCTATATTTACATTTGGAGTTGATATAGATATTAGGAGGAGAGACCCAACATGTGGTATCATTGTTGCTTAAACTTGCTGTCATAAAAAAAAATGAGAGAGAGAGTACGTATGTATGTATTACTGTAGGTGGAAGAGGAATTCAAGTGGTAGGCTAAGTAAATATATATATATATATATATATATATATATAATCAATGCAAACACATATATAAGGAAAGAAAGAAATGAAAGAGAAATAAACATGCTGTCATATTTTTTTTATGTGCGCTGCATGAGAATATCACTGTTACTATTTTTTTTTACTATTCAAAACCTTGTTGATACATAAAGGGAGTTTTTGCAAATCATATATATATAAACGATTGCATGTAGTGAACCAAAACTACTCCACGTGATCTTGCTCTGTGTGTGTGTTGAGTATATGTATTTTAGACTCAAGGTTTTCCCTGTTACATGGGTATGTGCCGCCACCTGGAGGTTATTTAGGTTATTAAAAGGTGTTGTATATATGCATAAGAGTTGAAAATAATGTTTAAGTTTTTGTAACCTTGTGATTTTTGTTGTGAGGGAATTATTTGCAAAATGCATTTTTATAAATATTTAACTCAAATTGCATGAAGCATATTTTATGTAATATTAGTATTATTAGTGGTAAGGGAATAAATAATAAGGGAAGTTATTAACTAATAATAGATAAAAGAGTATTAATATTAAGGGAATTTTTTAGGGATTAATTATTATTTTTAATCCTCTAAAAATAATTCGCGTAGTTAGTTACTTTGCGACGTAAGAAGTGACTGATGACAATGATAAACGTTTATAGGCTTACCTTGACATCTCAACTGATCCTAACACCTTTGGACGAATTAAGGACTCAAGCTTGAGGTGGGTAACTGTTATCTTATTAACTTGTATGTATGAATTACATGTATGACTGATCATGGTTGCTAGATAATTTTGCATGTGTGTATCCTAGCTATGGATTGAGGCTGCGTGTCTCATAGGGCTACGTGTCCTGAAGGGCTGCGGTCCTTGGCCGTTAACTGCGGTTACGGTGCGAATTGTTTACTGTGAATTATTCTATGCTTATACATGTGTTATACTGTGATTTACATTTCATACATGCATATGAGATTAACTGTTACCCCTGGGGTTCATTCATTTGAACTCCAGACCGCATAAAAGAAACAGGCAGTGGATCAAGATCGAGAGGAAAGACGCAGGTGTAAGGTTTACAGCCAAAGGAGCTTTTTGGGGGAAAATATGAATAGTTGGACTATATTAATTCGTTTATCATTTGTCAATTATTTTGGATTACTGTATTAACATCTCATTATGGGAACGATATCGCTCGCGAAAAATTTACCCTCGCGTTTTCAATGTTTTAAACTAAGATACTTTATGAAAGTTTTATTTCAATATTAAGTCGTCCAAATCATTTCGATGCCTGTGCGCTATAACTCTGATAAATAAAGGGGTATTTAGGACAGACATCACAAATTGAAGTTCAAGAAAGGCTTGGACGAAATCCACAACAAGAGAGGAAAAGGCGTTGCCTTGAATGCTGTAAAAGAGAAGGAGCCCAAGAAGGAAGAAAAAGATGAAGACGAAGAACTTGGCATGTACTTCGAAGATTCAAGAAGTTTTACAAAAGGGATCAAGGATTCAGAAATCGATTCCAGAAGGGAAGCTCAAGTAACAGACGAGATTTTAAGGATAAAGATCAGATTATCTATTACAAATGTGAAAAGTTAGGACATATCAAGTCTGAATGTCATCAATTGAAGGATAAAGAAAAGGAGGAGAAGAAGAAATTCAATCACTTCAAGAAAAAGACATATATGTTTGCCATATGGGGAGATTGCTCCTCGGATGAAGAAAGCGAGGAATAAGAAGTTGCAAATGTCTGCCTGGTTGCAGAAGAAAAGCAATCTGAAAACGACGAAGAGGTATATAATTCTAAACCTACCTACGATGAATTACTTTCTGAATAGAATGAATTACATTCTGAGTTTGACAAGATTGCTAAAGAGCTTATTGCCTTAAAGAGGAAAATCAAATTGCTTGAGCAACAAACTAAAGATTTACCTCTTGTTTGTGAAAACTCTGTTTGCGAAAAATGTCCTGATCTGGTGAAGATAAATTCTTATCTTACGAAAAATCTTTAGAAGTTCACTAAGGGTAGTGAAATGCTCAATGTAATTTTAAAAGCTCAAAGGTTTACAAATGATCGATCAGGCATATGTTATAATCCTATTTTCAACTAGAAGAAAGGGAAAAAGAAAACCAGTGGAAAACCTTATTTGAACTATTTTCAAAAGTCGGTTCATTCTTCAAATCCCTTTGCTCATTGTAACTATTGTAACCAAAAGGGGCATAATACTTCATCTTGTTTTCATAAGAAGAAAGAAGAGATAAGCTTGCCGGTAATTATCAATGGGTACCAAGGAAACTTATGTTTTCCCTGAGGCCCGAACTAACCCAAAAAGACCCAAGAAAATATGGGTACCTAAGACTTGATCTTGTCTGAATTGTATGTATGTATGAGAGCATCAAGAACCAACAAGTGGTACATTGATAGCGGGTGCTCCATACACATGACGAGGGATCAATCCAAGTTTGTGGCAATGAAAGACAATGATGGTGGCAAAGTAACCTTTGGGGGAAAAACCAAACCGGAAATATCGCTGGAATTGGCGAAATTGGTGAAAAAGAAGGACCCTTGATCAAAGACGTGTATTATGTAGAAGGGCTTTGTCATAATCTCTTGAGCGTGAGCCAAAGTGCAGACAAAAACAACTGGATCATTTTCGATTTAGAGGAATGCCTCATTGTCAACAAGGATGATCTTTTAATTGACAAAGGTAACCTTAAAACTCTGTTTAAGGCACCAAGAGAAGGCAACTACTATACCTTAAACCTTCCCAAAGTCAATTCTGAAAATTGTTTTGTTAGCAACTTGGACGAAAGTTGGCTGTAGGCATAAGCGTCTGGCTCATGTGAACATGTTCCAACTGAACAAGTTGTTAAGAAAAGATTTAGTTCTTGGTTTACCTAAACTACGTTTTAAAAATGACATGATTTGCAATTCTTGTCAAAGAGGTAAGCAAACTAAATCATCTTTCAAAGCTAAGTTTGAAATCTCGACCAATCGACCACTCCAACTACTTCATATGGATTTCGTTGGACCAACAAGAGTAAAGGGTCTTGGTGGCAATTTGTATACTCTGGTCACTGTTGATGACTTCTCAAGATTTTCTTGGACTATCTTTTTATCTTCTAAGGATGAAACACTTGATCTGTTTGTTGTGTTTGCCAAGAAAGTGCAAAACGAGAAAGGTGTTTGCATTTTAGGTATTCTGACTGATCATGGAGGAGAGTTTGAGAATCAAGCCTTCAGAGAATTCTGCAATGCTTATGGAATTGATCACAACTTCTCAGCCCTGAGAACTCCTCAACAGAATGGTGTAGTTGAAAGAAAGAATCGAGTCCTTATTGAAATGGCTCGAGCAATGTTGAATGAGAACAAGACTTCTTAAGTCTTCTGGGCGGATGCAATGAGCACAACATGCTATGTCTCAAACCGAGCCTATCTCCGAAAGAAACTCAACAAGACTCCATATGAACTCTACAAAGGAAGGAAGCCAAATCTAGCGCATTTACATATCTTCGGCTGCAAATGCTTTGTCCATAACAATGGTAAGGATAACTTGGGTAAGTTTGATCCTAAGTCCAACGAAGGTATATTTCTGGGTTACTCAAATAGGAGTAAGGCTTACAGAGTCTTTAATTTGAGAACTCGTATTGTAGAAGAGTCAATTCATGTTGTGTTTTGTGAAACTCCTGACAAATTTCTTGATGAGGATGAACCTATTTTTCAAAATCAACCAATTTCTAAAACTCCTCTTATTCCTGAAAATGCTGAAAACGTTTTAGAAGTTGAGCCTGAAAATGTTTGTGAAAATTCTGTTCAAACTGAACCACGTGCTTGGAGATACAGTAGGAGTCATCCTCTAGATCAAGTGATAGGCAACGTGAGTGAAGGTGTGAGAACCAGAAAAAGCACTTTAAACGAAGTGACTTTTTCAGCCTTTATCTCTTAGATTGAACCATCTAAGATTGATGAAGCCCTATCAGACAACAATTACATATAGAATTACATAATGGAGTAAACTATCATGAAACTACTCCAAGACGAATAGAGACTAATAATAATATAGGACAAAGATTATTAAGAATAAATGCACCATCAACATCAAACTTAAATATAAATATAAATCCAAAAAGAGATAGTATAGATTATCCTAGACCAATAACAAGAAGAGGATTATCTAGAACTTTAAGTTTGAGGAGTAGCACATATGATAATTTTCAAAGAAACTTATTAGCAGAAATACCAATAAATTTGAACCTAGCACAGATAAGACCAACAACACAGCAAATAGATTTAACTCAATTTAGTAGTTATACAAGACTAGAAGTTAAGAAAGATGGAATATGGGTAGAAATAATAGCATTAATAGATGAAGATAAAGAAAATAGTTCTATTGAATTAAATCACACTGAAAGTAATTTTGGAAATAACAGAAGAAGGAACTAAAACAAATTCTATATTAAGATTTAATAAAAGATATGTAATCGATATTAGATTATGGGTAGAAGACAATAATAAAAATCTATATAAAATAGTATTGTCAAAAGATTTTCTACAACAAGTAAAACCTTATAGAATACAAGAAGACAAAATAATATTTCACATAAATTTGTCAAACAATAGTAATTCCAAAAATCAAATGAGACCCTTATACTATATATTAATTAAATTCAATTATACAAAATATAGATCTTGAAAATATCATACACTTACAGATACATGAGCAAATCTAACTGTAGCAAAATATAAAGTTTTACCACCAGAATTATGGAAGAAGAAAAATAAAATATTAAGAATGGAAAGTGCAGGAAAAGAAATACATATGATAGAATTAGAAGAAAATAGTATACCCGTACAAATAGGAGAATATGAATTATTAATACAAGAATTAAATCAATATAATGAACCGCCATGTAATGTAATAATAGGATTAGATTTCATTGAACAATATTATCCAATATGTATAGTAAAGAAAGCCCTAGTATTACCACACCCTGCAAACATGAAGCATGGGGATAAGAATTATCAAACCTTACAGAAGAAAAGATGAAAAATTTCAAAAGAAAACAAATGATAATGAAGTACAATTTCTGCAGAATAATAAACCAGTAGAAATACAACATATGTTAGCAACTTTAGCCATTAGAGAAGTAAAAACAATTGAACAAAAACTTTTAGATAATTATAGAGATAATCCATTAATTCATTTGGGAAAAATCAAAACCATTAGCAAAAATATAACTAAAAGATTATAGTAAATAGCCTCTCATATAGGATTATAAGCTGATGATTTATTTAGAATACTAAAACCTTCAATAATAGAAAAAGAACAAAATCAAAATAAAACTTCCATAAATATGATGAATACATTAATTAGAAGAATAGAATGAAGATGAAATAGAAGTGTTGGGATCCGTACACACAGCGGAATTGAAACAATTTTACGAATCCCATCCGAGGATCGCTCAACCGCGTTTAGATCAAAGTTCGTTAGAAACCGTACCTATGCGAACTCGTGAGCGTTTCGTTCTTGTGTGCGTCCCGAACGTCGTGCGTTTCGGACATCATACGTCTCGAACGTGGTGCCATCTGGTTTGATCAAACAGGAGCTGACTTCTTGAATCTTCTCCCTCTACCGGTATCCACACAAATAGTCTCCAACACCGACGCAATGCATGCTAGTGCCTTCAGTATTTTTCGCATCTCTCTCTTTTCTCTCTAGGGTTTCTCGCGGCTTTTCTAATTCATTCGTACGTTCAATACAACTAGATGAATATCTCTTATAAAGTTTCTAAAACCCTAATGAGCTATATTAAAATATTCAAAATTAATCCAATTAATCTTGAAATTCGAATTTGGATTAAAATAATATATTAGTTAAATCTATCCAATAGATCTAATCTAATATATTTATTTAATCCGAATTAAAAGCCTTCTGATTTAATTTATCTCTATAAATTAAATCCGAGATATGATATCTATCTATTTAATTAAAACCGAGATACTATATCTCAATTCAAATTAAATTAGATATATGATATCTATATTCAAAAATTAAATCTGAGATACAATATCTCTATTTGTTTTACATATTTAATTTATTAAATAAATTAAATACAAAACAAATATTATATAATAATATTATAATCTCTATTAGATAATATTATTATATTATTTTCAAATTTAATATAATATATATATATATATATATATCCATCCTAGATTAAATACAATATTCATTAAATCTTTAGACATATCTAAGATTCAATGAATCTAGACACTTTTGCTTGTGTTAGGCTATTCTTGTGTGCGACCCTGCAGGCCCACATGAGATTGGCAGTGGGCCAATACTGTACCAACCCACAAGTCGCAAGCGGCCTCTAGCAAGACATTGTGACTATCCAATTCATATGGGGATCGATGATACGATACAACCTCTGCATGAAAACCACTAATCCCGATCCAAGCCTTTATCATCACCCTATTAAAGGTGACTTTTGACTAGGTCAAAGAGCAACGACTCTCATGTAGGAATCCATGATGATCTCGAGTCAAAGGGCGTTGTGACGCGATTATACATGAGAAAAGCTTATGAATTAATCCATGCACTTTCTCAAAGTGGGTCGGTCCAACACCTTGTACTCTTACAAGTGCCTTATGACTTTGATTCGTATCTCCATACTCATCAAAAGTCATAATGCGTCTTATTTCATCTTCGCTCCCACGTAGATGACCAGGCCAGGACATTTAGGATAATCTTTAAGATACATCCAAGGATACAATTATCACTAAAAACATGCAAATAAAATGATAACAAAATGAAGAATACTTTAAATAACATAAACATTTAAAGTACAATGACTTGCCCCTAGGGCATAATTTCCAACAAGAAGATATTATGGGACAAGAAGAAAAGAGAATTTAGAAGAAATATGAAGAGAATTTGCATATATTACAACTATAGGAAATTTCAGAAGCACAAATAAATATGCAACAAGGAAAAGAAACAAATAATCAACAAGATTTTAATGTTCCAAGTATAAACATTCAAGAATATAATATAAATGATGTAATACCCTAAAAACCCTAATTAACATAAATGATATATTTTGATAAATACTTCAAAGAGAGTATATTGTCTCTAATTTTGTAATTTGATTATTATAAATTTATGAGCAATTTCTCCTTGAGATTTCAATTAGGGATCATAACATACCCTAAAATAAATATTGAATTTTAGTAAATAAATACTAAAAATACATAGGTGAATATGTGGTCTCAATTTTCTTAATATTCTTATTTTATTTCTAGGTGATTTTATTCCTAGAATTTAGAGAGTTGAAGATTTAATCTTCTAAGTCTTATTAGGAATCATAAAATATCCTAATATTATCATAATTAAGTATAATCTTAATTATATCATTTTAGTTATTAAAATCATCAAAGAATGGCAAAACCAAATAGAGAAAATTAGCAACAATTATTTGGCAATTAATTTGCAATAATTGGAGTATTTTTCTAATTTTCGAAATTAATTCATAATTAATTTAAAAAGGTCATAATTAAGGATATATCAATTTAATTAATATCCAAAGGATATTTTTAAGCCAAGATTAATATACAAGGAGTTCTTAATCATCAAGATTAAATTAAAAACTTGTCAAATTATGGTAATTAAGCCTAATAACCCCTAAAACACTATATTAGCAATACTTAATTAATGATTAATTAAATTCCTCTTAATTAACATAGGTGGCGAAAATTGCTTAATAAAAGGGTTAAGAAATTTTAATAATCCTTAATCCTAAATCACTAACTAATATCACTATTAGTGTCTTAATTTTTCCAACCCAATTTCAAGGGCTTGAATTAAACTTAATAAAGCTAATCTAAAGGCTTAAGAATTTATTTAATAAATCCTAATTCATATGAAAGATAATCAACCAATGAGAAAACTTTAGTATGAGTTTTGTGAGACAATAAAAACACAATCCAAAAGTGAAAAATCAAGAGTGATTTCGGTGCCAACAAAGGGAAAATAAGAAAGAATTGATCTAAGTAATTAGTGAAAATAAACATCACAATCAACAATTAACTACACAAAGACTTTGAGGCAATTTGGATGTGAAGCAAAAATCAAATTGAGAGAATTTGGGGGGAGGGGGAGAAGTCGGCCATATGCTTGGTGAAACAAGAGCTAAGTACAAAAAAAAAAAGATATTACTCCCTACATGTCTTAATCAACTTTAATTACATGAAGACTAAATGGTAAAAATGACATAAGCTTGTGTAAAAATTAGTAATTAGTGGTAAATTAAGTAAAGATGAGATAAAAACCATTAGGATGAATTCAAGACATATGTGAATGAGAATTCATAGAAAATAAATCATATCTTGAAATTCATGAACTAAGTAACAAATATAAGTGGATATTATGAATAAGCAAAATTCAAGCTTGAACATAGTGGTTTCCAAAGTGATTTTGGTAAAATTTTGAGATTCATACTATTATGAAAATAAATTTTAAAAATACCATAAATCAAGTCATAAAATGGTAATTACAAAAGTGTGAATGAATCCTCAAGAAAAACACTAACTTACACTTAACTAAATTAGGATTTGGGATTGGAAGAAAGATGAAGAGAGTTGAGAGGAGAGGAGGTCGGTTATGAGAGTGTGAGAGAGAGTGGAAAACTTGATTCAATTAGTTTTTGGAATCCACCAATTAGGTGAATCTTGAAATTGCTATAAATAGAGGCAATAGCCTTCACAAATTCTCACACCAAATCATCCTAAAGTATTCTGATTATAGAAGTTCTTGAGTGATTAGAGATAGTTCTTGAAGCAAGAAGGAAGGAGGAGAAAAGTTCTAGGTAAGTTCTTATGCCTTAGCTTTGAGTTTTGTAGCTTAGATATTGTTTTGATTCATAATCTTCCAATTATAGTGTTATTTTCATGTTTTTATGGTTACCATTGTCTTTATTTCGAAAAAATGATGAAGAAGAAGTTATAGCAAAATTTTTGGAAGATTATGGTCAAAGTAGCGAAGCTCTGGCGAAATTTTGTCGGTTAGCGACTCCCAAAAGCAATTTCAAAAACGCTGGTATCTTATGTTGAAGATTCAATGCCAAAATTCTGAGAAACTTCATGGTGAGAGTATACATATAGAGCTTTCCAAATATACCTATAGCATGTCATTTTGAGTTTTGTGCTAGGATATAAAAATGTTCGAAGATAGGCTAAAAATACTGGGAATTTCTGGGCAGAACATGTTGTTGCGAAAACTGGGAATTTTTTATGAATTCTGGGCAAGAACCAATAATGTTTCCTAAAATTAGACATCCTAAGGTTTCCAAGGAATTTTACGGATCCTCGTTTTGATTTTTGTAGAATTAGTTATGATTTTTCAAAGTTAGGCGAAAAATCAGCATTTGTTGAGTAAATGGGCGTTTTTACGAAAATTGAATGAAATAATGGAGAAATAAGTAATTCAGGGGTAAAATGGTCATATATAGCCAAAATATCTCTCAAAATAATATTTTTGAATAAATAGAGGCGATATTACCCTTATAGGATATCTGTGATCGCCTACCGTCGGAACATACCAAAAACCGTCAACGAAGGTACGTTCGCGACGTACTGTAACACTGACTCTAATGCTTGTGATATGCTTATATATGATTGCTGTGTTTTTATAAAAAGACTCTGTCTTATTTGATCATGATAAAATCATGCGTACACGGGTTATGGTCTTGATAACACCGTTGAAAGTTTTCCTAAGCGCTAAGGACACGACTGTACATCGTGGCACCGGTGATATGTGCAGACTGGGGTAACAAACATACTGCAGGGGCTGTGTATTGTTATTGCCTTACATACATTAATTATGTATTTCCTACATCTGTTATGGGCTTTTGTAGTGATTATTGCGAAAATGTCATGAATACCTGTGATACATATATTGTTTACATAAGCATGAGGCTAACCGTTACCTGAGGTCCGATGGGCATTGGACCTCAGTCTTAATTAATAGTCAGGGAAGAATCATAGAAGGCATTGGTAGATGGAACCATAGAAAGACGCCGAGGGACGGAGCCGTGAGGAGGCACTGGTCAAAATAAAAGCAGAAAGAGGAATAACAGAACCTACGTTATAGCATGAATCTAATAAGGTTACTTCATATCATTTGGTGCTTAAACTAGAAAGGGTCGTCTATGTGGTTCAGTCAATCAGTCGCCATTAACCTCGGTGAGACTCCCACTAGACCTTACCCAACCTGGCCAAATGAGATGATTTAACTGAGTTAGGTTCTATGCCCCAAGTCTACCTAAGGCTTGGATGAAGAGGGTATAGTTACAAGGAAGAGTTGTAATTATAAAGTTTTGTATTATTGTATCACATGAATATTCCTTTGGGAAATTTTTAATATACCAGTATACGTCAGGCATCATATGTCTGAGTATTTTATATCAGTTACTCGTTAATAAACTCGTTGTTCAAATTTTTAGTACATGCTCTCCGTTTCCACAAAACGCTAAGCTGTAGCACCTCAAACTTTGATGAATTTTTATAAAACCACGTGTCACCGGCACGATTTATGCTACGAAAATTGGGGTGTTACAAATGATGTTTCGGCAAGTACAATAATTAATGGAATAAGTAGAGAAGAAGAAGCATAAGTAAATAATTTATAGAGAAATACCCTTTCTGGTCCCTGACAAAAAACACGGACCCCATTTTGGTCCCTTACAAAAAAATCGACCCTTATTCGTCCTTTTTATGGACTAAAAATGACCTTTTTTTTTAAGGGACCAAAATGGGGATCGTGTTTTTTGTCAGGGACCAGAAATGATATTTACTCTAATTTATATTACAAAGAACCATTAAGATCACCTGATATACCATTTGAAACAATATTCAAAATATCTAGTAATTCAAGATTTATACCAACACCTATGGAACAATATGAAACTAGACAAATAAGACAGAATAATATTTAACACAAATTATCGAACAATAGTAATTTAAAAAAAAAAAATCAAATGAGACCCTTACATTATATATTAGCTAAATTTAATTATAAAAAATATCATGTACTTGTAAATACAAGAACAAATATAATTGTAGCAAAATATAATATATATTTTTACTAATATACATATGGATATATCTACATATCTGTGTGTGTGTGTATACGTAAACGAGCAAGTGTATACATATATGTATAAATATATATATATATGTGTGTAGGTACACACACACACACATGTAAACATGTATATATGTATCGACATATCTATACATGTGTGTGTACGTATACATGTACACACACGTTGTATACGTATATATATACATAATATATATACCTATATGTATACGTACACACAAAGAGAGATATATACATACTCATATACACACACATACATAGATTATATACATAGATATATATATCACATATAGTTTTTGACATAGTGGAAACATGCAATGTAATGAAAAAAATGAAAAATCTCATAATATAAAAGTAGATATAGGTATGCATACCAAAAATAAAACTGAAGATACTATATTAAATATTCTATAAAATATCTTATTAACATGCATGCCAAATAATCCATCGTACACTACGATAAAAAGTACTTTTAACGTCCGTTTTTAGACCCCTTTTAGGGGGACGCCTATGTGAGTGTAAGATACTTACGGTGTACGTCCCCTTTTTTTGGGACTCTGTAAGTTTATTTAAAAAAATTAAAAATCAATGGAACTGATCCAGTTCCCAAATCCGTAAGAGATGGGGGTGATGTCGATTTAGCTACTCATTAGCTTAATAGTGTTCAAAGCTTCTTTAAAAATCAAACAATCCATTAAAGAAGAGTGGAAAGAACTTATGAATCTGAAATCATAGAGCCTTGTTGGAATCTGGAAGCTTCGCTGAAACTAGAGGAATCTCGTTGGAATCTGGAGAATCTTTACTGGAAATATGAGAAGAAGGTCGATGAGGAGGATGTGGTTCTTTGGTTTGAGTCCGAGCTCTTCAAAGTCAACTCTAAGCTCGGCATTGATGTGGAAACTTGAGAGGAGAGAAAAGAAAGAGAGATGGAGTGAAGCTAATGGAAAAAATATGGGAATGATGGTGGAGTGTAACATCCCAAAATTTAGGATTTGAAATTAAAAATATTGTATGGAAATTATGGTGAAAATATAGTCTAAAATAATTATTTGAATTTAAGGACCTATTTTCTTGAGAAATTCAAAGAAAATAGTTAGAGGTTGATTTATAACCCAAAATTTTTAGAGAAACTACTTTAAAGGTTAAAGAGGTTAGATAAGGAAGGAAATCCTTATAAAACATCAAGGATTCATTTCTAGCATTTAATTGTTAATTAAACAATAATAAAGAAACAAGGGAATAATTAATTATTAAATAAATAATATATATATATATATATATATATAAAAAGATTTACCCGATTCATCCGCACGTAATGCCCGTCCTAATTGCGCCTATTTTTATCGAGTTTAAGCGTATAGGTATCGAAATAATTTGGACGATTTGATTGCGAATAAAACTTTCTTAAATTAACTTAGTTTGAAAACATTGAAAACGCGAGGATAAATTTTTTCGCAAGCGATATCTATCCCATAGAGGGAAATCTTAATACGAATCCAAAATGTTAAGACAAAAGATAAACGTTTAGACTAATAGTCCCGAATGATAAAAGATAAGCTTCTACGAGTAATCCTTACCGCACCCTATGAGACACGCAGCCTCATTCCATAGCTAGGAAAAACATAACATGTAAATCATCTATCAAACATGATCAGCTAATACATGAACACATACATACATGCTAACAAGATTACAATTACCTACCCGAAGCTTGAATCCTTAACGGTCCGGTAGGTGTTGGGATCGAGAGAGGTGTCAAGGTATGCCTAAAAAGGTTTATCATTGTCATTAGTCACTTCTTGCGTCGCAAAGTAACTAACTATGAGAATTATTTTTAGAGGATTAAAATGTGGATTAACCTCTAAAAGCTTCCTCAATAATAATACCCATTTTATTTATTAATTAATAATAATCCACTTTTCATCTTTATTATTAATTAATAATTTTCTTTATTATTTATTCCCCTTTTTAATAATAATAAAAATATCTATTTATTATTATTTATTTATTCTTTTATTATTATTTTATCACAAATAGTTTAATTGCCACCACATAAAATATGCTTCATATAATTTTGATTTAATATTAACACTAAAAAAATGACTTATATATATGTAACGTAACTATATATAATACAACAAAATCTTTTAATAATCTCCAGGTGCAGCAACGCATACACACACTTGTAACAAGAAAACTTTGAGTTTATGATACATATATTTATATATAGAAACAGCTTTTTTCTATTACTCGATCTCATGAACAACAACACATTTATACATATGAGACCAAAGTCTATATCCATGTACATCAAGTTTTTTTTCCTGTACATATATACACTACAACATGACATATGCAACTATATGAATCAGGTTTTTATTCTCTTTCTTCCAAGTGCAACGATAATATACTTATACAAGACAAGTTTTTAAGTTTAAATCCTTATCAGCAAGATTTATATATTATGACAGCAAACACTTCTATGTATTTATATAAAATAGCTTTCCTGTACAGAGATACATATATATATATACACACACACATACATGAGTGCAGTGAAATATATATATATATATATATATCTATAAGTTTTCCTCTTTGTTATCTAAACTAGTGACAGCTAACATATATCAGTAGAGTTTTTCTTTTTGGTTTCCAAACTAGCTATATATATGTATATACGTAACAGCTTCATTCTTGTTTTATTTTTTTTTCTCATGTGATTTGTTAAATATATATTGTTCCGGTCCTGCCTAAGCGACCCAACGCGTAGACGGCCCAATATAAGATTATATCAGATATCCAGATATGCCGACAATCAAGGGGGATATATCATATCTGCAATCATGAGATAAGATAGATCCGACGGTTACGATATCAAGGTATACCCTATATATACAAGGGAAGGAGTCGAAGATGCACACGTTCTAACCCTATCCTATTTACGTTACGCATCACTGTGCACAATCCCCACTGAACATATACCCCATCCCCCCTTTTTGGCGGATAGCCTATAGTGTACAGTGATCCCGTCCCTTCCTGGATATCTCTTCCGTAGATACTTCGGCAGGGTTAATCGATCCAAGATCAAAGCACTAGCCCAACGGGCTAGACATCTGAGTTCTATACCAGAATAGTGGCGCCGACCGTGGGGACGTTAAAATTCGATCCCCGTGACCACCGATGGCTAATACCAGAAGCAGCAGTCGGAATCATGAGCCTGAAAACCCACTTTAGGCCGGAGCCCACCAGGCTCCAGAACAGCTTGAAGATATCCCGGAGAGGAACCTTTCTGACACAACGTCCTCCTCCTACTATCCCCAAAGCACTAACGATGAAACGGAAACCTCGGGTCAAAATCCAGATTTTGCCCTCCTCCGCCAAACACAGGAGTCGATGTTGAAGCGCATGGAAAATACTGAAAAGCGCAATAGCCTCCAGCGCCAGGAAGATTTTAGGATAATGCAGCAGATGATGGAAGAACGATTTAAGAAGCTTGAGAAATCAATCGGTAACGAAAGCCGCGAAGATCCGAGGGAAAGCAAGGAGCAAAGGGGACAAAGCACTAGCAGTTCATCTCGCAGCGAGGGACCGAGGTCATCACAGCGGGACGCCCAAAAGACCTCGGGCTCCCCACGAGGTCCGACACGTCACAAGGCGAAAAAGATACGTCTGAGTCGCATCTCAGAACACGAAGACCGAGATACAGAGCGAAAGCCCAGGCGTCAAGGCTCTCCCAGAGAATATAAAATGAAATACCTAACTGCCCGCAATGGAGGCTCATTCTCTGAGGAAATTGCAACCGCACCATATCCAAAGAACCTGGACTTGACGCACCTCCCCAAGTATGATGGGACTCAGGACCCACGCGCGCACCTCGACACATTCGAGCTACTCATGTACGTTCGACTGATTAAGGGCCCGGTCATCTCCCGACTCTTTGCAGCAACGTTAACCGGTCCGGCACAAAAGTGGTTCCATACCCTGCCGACGGACTCGGTGCACAATTTTGAAGACCTCGGACGAAAGTTCGAATTGAATTTCGCAACAAGCAAGAAGCAGCCGAAGTCTCAATTCACCTTGAGTAAAATCAAGCAGAGGAAGGGCGAAACGCTACAAAAATATCTGGACCGATTCAAGGAAGTAGCTTTACTGGTACGCTCGCTCCCAGAGGACATCCACGTACACTGCATCATAGACGGTTTGGATCCTCTGTCTCGATTAGCTAAGAGTATTTTCAAGACCCGAGTCTACACACTCACCGAATTTCACACTCGAGCCAAACAATACTTGGATGTAGAGCAGATGGAGCTAACTAATGCTGTTGGAGTCGAAAAGCAGGGGAACACGTCACCTGACGTCAAGGACCAGCCTGTTAAACGGAGGCAAGAGCCCCCACCCCGCACACGGAACCGAGATGGACGAACAAGAGGGGAGAGACCCGAAGCGAAAGCAAGGTACGAAAAATATACTCCTCTTAACGCTCCTCGTTCCCAGATTTGGAAGGAAGTCGCACACACCGAGATGAGAAGGGCTGACCGGCCCCGGCCGAATCGAAACCGACCTTCCACTAACCACTCCAAGTATTGCGCGTTCTACGACGGCCCGGGGTATACGACGGACCAATGTTATGAACTTCGGGATGCCATCGAGAAGTTTATCAGGGATGGCAAATTACGCCAGTACCTGATAAAAACCCAAGGGCGAAAAAATAACAAGCGTAAGCAAGAGGGTCACAGTAGGAGCCCGGCATCGGACTTTAAGAAAGATGGAAACAAACGAAAGGCAACTAGCGATGATGACGAGTTCCTAGAAGCCCAATTCCTCTGCAACGCTATCAGTGGAGGTTTCAGGGGAGGAGGAGATACCATGAGCCAGCGTAAGAAATACCTAAGAGAAATCCTATCGGTAAAGGATCTCCCAAAGTTCAAAGAAGACCCTAAGAAACCGATGCCGCCACCTCTAGCGTTTACTCATGAAGAACTGCAGGACGTAGTCCCGGGACACCTGGACGGTTTAGTCATCACGGGAACCCTGGCGCAATGCCGGGTTAAAAGGATTTTTGTGGATCCAGGGAGCTCAGCTAATATCATCAGTTGGGATGCCTTCAAAAGGATGAAGATGGACGTAGAAGACCTGAAACCATGCAAAACAACTCTCATAGGGTTTAATGGAGAGCACTCGCTCCCCAAAGGGTATATTGACTTGCGATTAACACTGGGAACCAAAGAGGCGTTTAGATCAGAACGAATAAGGTTCATAGTGGCCGACTTCCCCTCCCCCTATAATATAATATTGGGAAGACCGACCATCCATGGCTGGGACATACTGGCATCTACAAAACATCAAAAGTTGAAGATGGTAAACAGGAAAAATCAAGTCGTGGTGATCAGCGGAGACCAGAAGGAGTCCAGGCAATGTTACTTCGAGTCGGTTCGAGAAAAGGAAGAAGGACCGACATCTCCGCCCCGGATCCTTAAGGGCGAATGCCGCCCAGATTCTGAAAGGGTCAGGAAGCCTGGACGGCCAGTAGGCATGATAGAGCTGGACCTCAGGGACGAGCCCGAGGTACCACGACCGGAGCCGCAAGGTGAGTTGGAAGAATTAATCCTCGAAGGTGACCCTTCGAGAACTACGAGACTAGGGGGAGCACTTAGTCCGGATTTCAAAATAGTCTTATTCAGTTCTTAAGACAAACCAGGGATGTATTCGCATAGACGTCGACCGATATACTTGGATAGATCCGGACTTTTCCGCCACAGGTTGGCTGTCCGACCAGGAGCGACACCAGTGGCACAAAAGAAGAGGAACATAGGAGCCGACCGACAGAAGGCTTTGGAACAGCATGTTCAGGAGTTACTAGCAGCCGGATTCATCCGCGAGGTACAATACACCACGTGGCTATCCAACGTGTTCATGGTAAAAAAGCCAAGCGGAAAATGGAGGGTATGCACAGATTATACCAACTTAAACAAGGCATGCCCAAAAGATTCCTACCCAATGCCCAACATTGACCAACTGGTCGACAATTCCTCGGGTTTTCAGTTGCTGTCTTTCATGGAAGCTTACTCCGGTTACAATCAAATTGCCATGCACCTGGACAATCAAGAGAGGACAGCCTTCATGATCGACAAGGCCAACTATTGTTATAACATCATGCCGTTCGGTCTAAAAAACGCCGGAGCGACATACCAACGGATGATGAACAGGGTTTTCGAGGAACAGATCGGACAAAATGCGGAAGTCTACATCGATGATATGATCGTGAAAACTAAGGACCCGGAAGACCACATACGAGACCTCAAGCAAACGTTCGACAAATTAAGAAGATTTCAGATCCGTCTGAATCCTGCCAAGTGTGCATTCAGAGTTCCGGCCGGGAAATTCCTAGGCTTCATGCTTACAAATCGGGGGATCGAGGCCAATCCCGATAAATGCAAGGCGGTGCTCGACATGCAGGCTCCAAGAATGAAGAAGGAAGTCCAGCAGCTGACCGGCCGCATGGCCGCCCTCACCCGGTTTTTTCCGAGAACGTACTCCCATTCATCATGTTATTAAAGAAGAAAACGCAAGGAGGATGGAACCCAGATTGCGAGGCAGCGTTCCAAAAGATCAAAATATGTCTGGCGACCCCACCAGTCCTCTCGAAACCTGACCCGGATGAGTCTTTATTTCTATACCTATCAATTGGACAAGAAGCAGTAAGTGCGGCCCTAGTACGGGAAACCGACATCGGCCAAGCATCAATCTATTTCGTAAGCAAGGCGTTACAGAGCTCGGAGCTACGATAGCAAAAGCTGGAAAAGGTGGCTTTCGCCCTACTTATCTCGGCGAGAAGACTTCGGCCCTACTTCTAGGGACATCCAATCATAGTTTGGACAAGCCAGCCTCTCTGACAGATTTTACACAAACCAGACCTGGCAGGAAGAATGACCAGCTGGGCCATCGAATTGTCAGAGTTCGACATCACATATGAAGCCCGACATGCAATCAAGTCACAAGCGTTGGCATATTTTGTGAGGGAACTCACCCCGGTTAAGAATGCCGATGCCGGCCAAGAAGAGGTATGGAAGGTATATGTAGACGGTTCCTCAAACACGAGGGGCAGCGGAGCAGGAATTATAGTCGAAACCCTGGACGACGTTACCATTGAACATTCCCTCCAGCTGGAGTTCCCGACTTCCAATAACCAGGTTGAATATGAAGCCCTAATTGCCGGACTATTGCAAGCCAGGGAACACGGGGCGCAAAGAGTAAAGGTTTTCACCGACTCACAGCTCGTAACAGCGCAGGTTGAAGGCACTTATCAGACTAAAGGCCCTCTCTTGGCCAAGTACCTTAACAAAGCAAAGGAAGTGATCGCCAGCTTTGAAGAGGTGACCGTCACTCACATTCCAAGAGAAGAAAACGCCAAAGCCGGCATCCTCTCCAAGTTATCAAGTACCAAGGGCCCGAGGAATCATTGAACCGTGATCCAGCAGAACCTGGTGGAACCAAGCTGCATCATGACTATCTCGTCGGGGACAGATTGGAGGAAACCGATTCAGGATTACCTAGAGATAGGAATTATCCCAACTGACCCAACCGAGGCCAAGAAATTGATCCGAGAGGCCGCCGTCTACACGACGGTCGACGACCAGTTATACCGAAAAGGTTTGCACTCTCCGATGATGAAATGCCTGGGTCCGTCCGAGACAAAATATGTGTTAGCCGAGATACACGAAGGAATCAATGGCCACCACATAGGGGGAAAAGCTCTAGCCAGGAAAGCCCTCCGTGCTGGCTACTATTGGCCAACTATGCTTTGCGACGCGAAAGAGGCCGTCAAGAGATGTGATAGTTGCCGAAACACGCCAAGACCATATGGCCCCCACCAGCACAGATGAAGGGCATCACGGCCCCATGGCCTTTCTACAAATGGGGAATGGATCTGCTTGGACCATTCAAAGCAGCCCCCGGGCAATTAAGGTGGCTCATTGTGGCTGTAGATTATTTCACCAAATGGATTGAGGCCGAACCGCTAACCACTATCACCTCGGCACACGTCCAGCGTTTCTTTCTCCACAATATCGTCTCTCGGTTCGGAATTCCAGCTGAAATAGTCACGGACAACGGAACTCAATTTATTGATAAAAAGTTCCGAGACATGATGGTAGATCTCGATGTACAACAGCACTTCGCCTCGGTCGAACACCCCCAATCGAACGGCCAGGCCGAAGCCGCTAACAAAATCGTACTCGACGGTTTGAAAAAGCGAATGCATGATGCAGAGTCCAACTGGGTCGAACAGCTCTATAGTGTCCTATGGGGATACAGGACTAGTGTGCAGTCCACAACTCAGGAAACCCCTTTTCGGCTAACCTACGGCTTCGAGGCCATGATCCCGATCAAAATAGGACAGCCATCATGGAGGAAGACTCAAGCTCTGGGAGATGGCGGTGAGGCCAATGAAGATGCTTTAAGGACAGAGCTGGATCTAATCGACGAGGTAAGAATCGCAGCACACTGCAGAGAATTGGCCGCCAAGCAGCTAATCGCAGCAAAGTACAATAGGAAGGTCCGACCCCGTTCTTTCAACAGGGGCAACCTGGTACTCCGACGCGCAGACATTGGAAATAAAAACGCCAAGGACGGCAAGCTAGCTGCAAATTGGGAAGTTCCTTATCGGGTAAAAGAGAAGCTGAACAATGGGGCCTACATACTCGAGACCCTAGGAAGGAAGCCCATAAAGAGAACTCCGGAATGCCGACAAGCTAAGGATCTACTATAGCTAGACCCCGGCTCGGCACATCTACTACCTCAGTCACGTTATGTTTGAAATTTTATCTTGATTTCAGTATTTAGATTTCAGTCATTTACATTTAAGATTTAACATTTCTTTGAAAATACATTACGAGCTCTTTGGATCCGATGATTGTTTTTATAGTAAATTCCTTAGTGGAGTTTTGCAAAAGGCGCCTTAAAGACAGCTTAAGCTTAACACTGAGGTCATGATACCCGATCATATCAACACCGAGGTCATGATACCCGGTCATTGTAACACCGAGGTCACGATAGCCGGTCATTTTAACACTGAGGTCTCAAAACTCGGTATCAAAAGAGAACCCATCTAGATGGCTGACACTAGGGCTAGAGTGCCCTGGTTACGAGCAATGTAAAGCCGCCTACTTAGGCCCTTACAAAATTGACGCGTCAACGCTCACTCCCAGATAAGAAGATGAACTGTCATTTCGACTCGATCGAGTCAAAATGTTAACAGCGTTGCGTTGCGAACACCACGGCTGAACATGTGACAGTTTGCCCTTATCTGGGTGATGAACCCGGACAACGGATCCGGAACTCGGTAGTGCAGTTAAAAACAAACCCATAGCGGTTGATAAAGAAAACCCTACCACAGATGCCTAGGTGACGAGCCGGGAAGAAAACACAGATCGAATTACGACCACGGCCCTAAGAAAAACGTGATTATAGCAAACATATAATCTAATCAAAATTCGGCACTTACGCCAGAAGCTTACAAGTGTTAAAAGGGCATAAATGCCCGAATACGGCACAGACGCCGAAAAAAGTTAAAAGGGCACAGACGCCCGAGATTGAAAAAACAACAAACAAAACCCCTCAGCCTCTCAAGGGGTGGATAAGGACGGATCTGCAGGACTGGGACCGGCAATAGAAGAGACTTTAGGAGCGACCCCTGGCTCCCCTCCTCCTCCTTGGCCGGATTCCTCGAGTTCTGCCACAGGAGTATCAGCGGGCGATGGAGGAGGTGGGAAGAACTAACCCTCATGCACGTAAGCCCTATAATGACATTTGCTGAGATCCAGGGTCACGTCAAAGGCATCCTTGGCGGTCCTCCTCACAGTATCGGAGCTAGTAGCCAGGGCCTTCTTAACGTCCTCTAGCTCAGTCCTCACTTCACCCAGCTCCTCAGCCAGACTCCCACTCGAGCTCGCACCGTCTTCAACGCGTCCAGACATCCGGAGTGAGCGTGCCCGCATGGCAAGGAGCTCGGATTGTGTCTTGACAAGCTCGCCCTTCACTCATTGGCCGTCTGCACGGCCGACTCCCGGACGGCGTTTAGCTCCTCCTCGGCCTTCTTCTTGTTCTCCGCGAAGAGGTCCCTCTCCGCCTCCAGTCGCCTTTTCTCCGTAGAGATCCCTACGACTTGGTGCTTTAAATCCTTCAAAAGATGATTCTGCACAGAATGAACCAGATCTTCGTCGCTTTCGGACAGGGGAAGGGTAGTATCTAGAAACCGGCGTGGAGGGAAGAATGCCACGCTGAGCTCGTCAGTCACCCCTTTCTCCCAGACCAAGCTCCTCGGCAACTTACAAGGAGGAGGAGGGGGAGGAGATGGCAAAGCAGGCATAGAGAGAATTGAAGTCTGAGCCTCCTCGGTCAAGGTCTCCTTCCCCGAAGGAAGAGATTGCCCCAAAGGAACAGGTGAAGACGTGCCGACCGGGGATGAACTCCTAGTCTTTTTCGCGACCGGGGCACGGGTCACGGCTGATTCTGATCCCCGGCTCGATGCAGCAGCGGTACGTTGCTGGGATTCTGGCCTTGGAGGAGCGGCTCCGCCAGGATTCACATGAGACAGATAGGGAGGTAACCCGGCCATTTGTTGAGCTGCAAAACCAAGATAACAGAGGTTAGTCTTGACAAATATAAAAGTCATAGAAACGCAGAAAAAATAAACGATTAAGGATCCATACAGATAGTATATCCCGGCTTTGAGCCAGGACCGGTAATAAAATAGGCAGCGCTCCTGGTGCCATACGTGGTGGCATACGACACCAGTCGATCAACCGACAAGACCTCGTCGGCCAGTAGATCGTCATATTTCACTTGGTAGGAGGTGGAAGTTAGCTTATGGTGATCGTACGTCCAATACAGAGGAAACATCCACTCCACTTTCTCAGCCTCGGCCCCCCGCAGGAACCAAGGCTGCTCCCCAGGTTTAGCGACTACCTTAAAAAATTCGTTTTTGAAATGTTTGATGGAGTAGGAGAAAGCGTTCAGGATTTTCCGGTCGGTACAACCTCGAAGGGAAGTAAGACCCTTTAACTTATCGGCCTCCTTACCAGAACGAGGGGTAAAAGGGAAAAAGAAATAGAAGAATAAGGTAGTCGTGCAAGGAAGGGGCTCGAAAAAACTGTTGCATAAACGTTCAAAGGCAACTAAGTATGCCCACGCATTTGGATGAAGTTGGGAAGGATCCAAGTGAAGATGATTTAGGCAGGCCATTTGGAACCCGGTAAACGGAAAGCGAATACTGAGCCGGGACAGGTAGGCTTTATAGAAAAAGAAAAAATTTGTACGACCGATGGCCCGGGAGGAACAAACAGGTTCATCGGCAAGGGGAGAACTCAAGAAGCAACCCTCCATCTCCCCCACTCGCATCTGATTGAGATCGGCATCAATCATCAAGGATCGGGTAGTAAGTACGTCGTGCGTGACCCAAGGAAACCGCTTAACCAAGGATGGAGAAGGCACGGAGGAATCCGCCTCCCCGGTGTCCGATCGGCCACTAGTTTGTGAAGAAGGTGACGCCATTTTACCTATAACACAAAAATAGCAATACTAGGATCAGCAAGTGCGGAAATACCTGACGCATGCATGCTATGACGCGGAACGGGAAGAATAGGCGGACTCGGACGACCCACGGTCACAGAGTCAACCCCAGGGGACGGCCCATGGTGACAAGAGCCTAAAATGGCGTCGGCTCGGGAATCTTCGCCGTGTGCAAGATGGAACGAACTTGAGGCAAGGCAATCCCAGCAAGGATCGAGATACCCGTCTGGAAGGGGTTCTACCCTAGGGCGAGGAGGGTCTTCATAAATATTAATGGGTCGGGCCGGTACCACCTCTGTTATAGCTGGGAGGAAAGGCCTAAAGGAGGACCCAGGATTTCACGGCCTTGCAGTAGCGCGTGGGGCGGATCCAACGGTTCTCCGACCTGACCCCCCATGAAGAAAGGAAGCTAATCTCTGCTCTTCGGAGAGGAGAGTGCCAAGTAGCCAATGGCTTATGCGAGGGTAACGCGCATGAAGTGCTTCCTCCTCGTCAGGGTTTAGGGGACGGCTTGAGGATGAGCGATTAACCCTAACCATAGATGCTGGAGAGAAAAAAAGGCATAAAACGGCTAATAAGGAAAATGGTGGAGACCCCCCACGAACTCAGACGCGCACGTACGAATAGAAAAGTATGACTCGAATACGTACACCTTAAACTCATCCGGAACCCAAAAGACTCATCCAGAACCCAAAAGAATCATCCAAAAACCAGAAAATCATTTATCTTAGCCTACCCATAGTACGTTAGCGTAATGAGCGAAGAACAAATGCAGAAAAACAGACTGTAAGTAAAGACATACAGTTAAAGCAGCAGAATGATCAGGCATACCTGGAGTTAAGCAAAAAAAAAAGTAACGCCCAGATGGGAAGAATCTGAGAATGCAGCACAAGATTAATCGATGAGATTAATCGTTCAGGAAAAATGCAAAGTATACAGAGCAACGATGAACTCGGGAGAAAGGAAGAAGATGAAGCTCGAAAAGCTGAGGGAAAAGTGAAATGTGAAAGACACTTACGAGTCAAGTAAGTAGAAGCGTCAAGGGTAAAAAGGTAAATTTCCTCCTAATGACGGGATTAACGTACAAAGAACAAGGAGCGCATTTAATGCGCACGATAACCGAAGGTGGCGTAGCGGGGCGGTTGAAATCCCTCGCCAGTCCAGGAGCGCCACTTGTCAGGGGGCAATGATGGGGAATACAGACGGTTTCTGACCTAGGAATAAGAATAGATAGCTTGGCCTCACCTCAAAGCCCGGTCCCCGGGATCAGTGTCCCGCGAATAAAAAACATCTTAGCATCGTCAAATTGTTACGTACTCGGCGAAACTCCAGGAAATTGCGCGAACCCTAAGGTAGGGCCTCGGAGTCAGAAGCGCGAAACCCCCATAGCCGGGCCAGTGGTTACGCGGCCTCGGCCAAAAACCTCCTAATTAAAGGATTACGGATACCTCGAACTACGTGGGCTTTGATCCCTCTGCAGGGTACGTAGGCCCTAGGGGTCGTACCCAGGTCAAGCCTTATCCAATCAAATATCCAAACAGGCTAGGACAGCGTGGCCAACCTACCTCGGTATCACACCCCGGACAGGTAGTATAGGAGCAAGATGCATCCTGGCAGATCAAACGCTTGAACTACCAGGCTGGGGGGCAACTGTTCTGGTCCTGCCTAAGCGACCCAACACGTAGACGGCCCAATATAAGATTATATCAGATATCCAGATATGCCGACAATCAAGGGGGAACTATCATATCTGCAATCATGAGATAAGATAGATCCGACGGTTACGATATCAAGGTATACCCTATATATACAAGGGAAGGAGTCGAAGGTGCACACGTTCCAACCCTATCCTATTTACGTTACGCATCACTGTGCACAATCCCCACTGAACACATACCCCATCCCCCCTTTTTGGCGGATAGCTTATAGTGTATAGTGATCACGTCCCTTCCTGGATATCTTCTCCGTAGATACTCTGGCAGGGTTAATCGATACAAGATCAAAGCACTAGCCCAACGGGCTAGACATTTGAGTTCTATACCAGAACATATATGTATATATATATTTATATTAAACCAGTTAATATATATATATATATATATATATATATATACCCACGCTCAGCAGCATTTCGCGTCTTATACATGTATATTCCAGCAAGAAAACTTATCTTGGCGTCGTTTTGAAGTAATAACAGGGTAGCAAATGGAAACTGCTTGGTTCCTCTCCTTGCGGTTCCACGTTCTTAGACACAGCCTCCTCTATTTGTTGGTTTCAAAACAGAGAATACAACTCTCTCTCTCAACTGAGCAACAATGCTCTTGGTCTCACTCTTGAAGCTCCCGGTTGTGGCGTTGAGAAAGGAGAATGGGTATATATAAACTAACAGAATTAGGGTTCGAAGGTGAAAGGAGATTGTTAACGTTAAGCCTTGCGTGATCAAGAGTAGCAAAAACCGATCTAGCTTTCTTCCACGGTACAAGTTTGCTTAACCAAATAAGGCACTTGGTTCAGCGTTGTGATAACGTGGATGACGGAATGAAATCAGAGAGCAGGTATGCTTTTTTTTTTTTTTTGTTGTGCGTTTTGGATGGAGTTTTTTTTTTTTTTTCGGTTAAATGAATGAATGATATTATGGCTTTGGGTTTAAACCATGGGTCGTGAGAGTTGGGCTTGGAGATGGAGATGAAATGGTATATGGGCTGATCTAGTAACTGCAATTGGAGGGAGTATTATCTGGTATTGCTGATTAAATTAATTAAACTGAGGGAAATATGGCTTGCATCACGTGTTGGGGCTGATGGGCTTGAGAATTTATTGAATAAAAAGAAGAGGGATTTATTGGATAAAGGAGGTAATGGGTTGAAGCAATTATATTAAGATATAATCCTTAATTCCATTTAAGGATTTTTATTTCTCAAATAAATTTCTTTTGGCCTTAAAATATTATTTCAATAATATTTTAGGCCAAAATTATTTCTTGCTTGAATTTATTCTTTTCCCGAATAAATTTTAGGAAAAATAAGCCCTAACTTCCAATATTTAACATTATAATTTTTTTGTAAGTCTAATTTCATAATTAAATTTTCATATAAAAATTCCAATTTCAAATCCCAAAATTTGGGATGTTACATGCACGACCAACACCTATGACCATCATCCAGATTTCATGATTCATTCGCACAACCCACCTACAATATTGAGCCCAAACTCATCTTAATGTATTTCATGATTCATTCGCACAACCCACCTACAATATTGAGCCCACACTCATATTAATGTAATACCTTCAGCCCATAGCTTAAAGAACAACCTAATCCATTACCTCTTTTATAGCGTTTGTCATTAATACCGTTGTGAAGCTTCGTAAACTAGCCGTTAAGTCTCTTCGTAATTCCGTTAGGCACAGATGATTTTCGTTGAAATTAATCGACCGTTGCTTCATGAAATGCTTCGCTGTCGATTGTACATTGTACAGAGATTGACTCAGAGTAATAGCTGGAATAGGTATGCCTCGAAGGAATGATCTCGTCTACTGCGAGGACTAATTCCGATTGTTGCTCTGTTTTTTTGAGTTGCATTAAATGCGTCAGCCACGTCCGATTGCTTTTCGTTCAAACTTAGATTAACATGGTTAATCAAATAAAACTCATTCAAAAAGATGATTAAATATGATATGAATAAGTTTAGATATGATTAAGAAAGAATAAATAATAACCCAGTGATTTTATGAAATCGATTAGTGATACTGGAGAATGATAAAGATGGAAAGAACATATTCTCGAAAATTGCTTGAATCATTCTTGAGAATTCCTTAACAGGGGGACTTTGTAAATGCATCTCTTCGATACATACTCGAGAGAAATTGTATACATACTTGAGGATGCTATGATTAGAGAACTACTTAAACAAATTGAAATGACCATACTCGAGAATCATGTTGTCATTCTTGAGAATTAGCAAAGTGTAACTACTTGAGAATAATAAGATTAGCGAACTTTTACCACGCATTCTCGAGAATTAACTTACCCATTCTCGAGAATTACTCTGATGGGAGATGGATGTTGAAAGTGAACAATCATGCACATACTCGAGAGTCAAGGAACCATTCTCGAAAATCATAGGCATATTCTCGAGAATCTCAAGTCCATTCTCGAGAATCACAAGCTCATACTCAAGAATCATGAGTTCACTCTCGAGAATCATAACCATATTAGAAGTTGTTTGAATCTGACATGCCATTCTCGAGAACCATCTTCTCATTCTCGAGAATTGTAATCTGAAACACTCAATTGGAAGAATTAGTTTAGAGAACCACTTCATAATGCTCGAATACTCATTTATGCAAACATTTAAGTTGATTCAAAACCTTATAATCTTTCAATCATTGTTATCATCAAAACACTAAGAGCTAACCGTGGTTACATGTAAAGCCTGAATTCGCCGTAACGCGTCTGGAGTTATCAGTAAAATAAATCTCCAACCATACTGCTCCTCTCAGCAAATCCCATCGAGCCCAACGTCCACTCCATATACCCAACGGTTCTTCTTTTTCCTTTGGTCAGTGCTGCTCGGTCTGGACCTTTAGGTCCTTATATATACTAATGTTTCTGCACTCTTCTCAGCGCTCTTAACAGTAAAGGCCGAGAGCGAAGAGAGAAGGGAAGCTGTGAAAGAAGGAGAGGGAGAAAGAACCGAGAGTGTGAACTATGAGAGGCAAAACAGGAGAGAGAGGGAAGTCCGATTGTTATCTCTGTTTTCATATCATCAAAACAGAGGCACGTTGTGGACGAGGGAACGACTGTGATTCGAGGAAACAACCAAGGTAACCATCGAGCTTCCTTCCCTCTAGTTTTCTGTCATAGCCGACACAAGTTTATGAGTCAAAGCCGTTAGGATCACAGCTAAGTTCATATGTGTATATTAGTGTGTGTGTTTATATATAAAAGATATATATATGTTCATGTACCATCGCTGCATATAGGTAGGAAGTCTTGTGTGTTGGATAAGAATATATCACCTACTGATTTAATCACTGTCATGATAGAGGTTCACTGTCAAAGCGCTACATACATACATACATACATATATATATATATATATATATTAGTAGAGTGGTGAGTCGTTGCATGTAAGAAAAGAGAATGAGAAAGTCCTGTTATGTAAATACATAAACCTGCACATGAAGAAAAAAAAAAGGGGAGGTTTCTTTAATTTAAATATATGTGCTGCGTCGGTGTGCCTATATACATATATTAAGAAGTTTTTTTTTAGCTGTCATAAGTTCTTTTTACTATCATATATATACCTGTTTGCAAGTGAAAGCGTTGCTTATGTATGTACATATATCGACTGCTACTCTTTAAACCCAAAACTTGTTGTTGTGTTATACATATATATCATAATAAAACATATTTTTATGGCATTAATATTATTTAAACTCCTAATTTACAGAGTTGATGACATATTTAATATTAGAATAGCCTCTGGGAATTTAAAATAATTATATAGAAATACCAATAGATAGTAAAATAATAATAATAATAATAAATAAATCAGTATTATTAGTATTATTAGGAAAGGAAATAAGTAATAAAATAGATGAATAAATATTAATAAATAATATTATTATTTATTAAAGAGGGGTATTATTAATTAATAAATAAAAGAGGTAATTTTACTAAGGGAATTTTAGGAATTAATAACCACTTTTAATCCTCTAAAAATAATTCGTGTAGTTAGTTACTTTGCAATGCAAGAAGTGACTAATGACAATGATAAACGTTTATAAGCATACCTTGACACCTCGACCGATCCCAACACCTATCGGACCAGTTAAAGATTCAAGTTTGAGGTGGGTAACTGTTATCTTATTAGCTTGTATGTATGTATTTTATGTATGGTGATCATGGTTGTTAGATAATTTGCATGTGTGTATCCTAGCTATGGATTGAGGCTATGTGTCTCATAGGGCTGTGTGTCCTAAAGGGCTGCGATCCTTGGCCGATAAATGCGGTTACGGTGCGACTTGTTTACTGTGAATTATTCTATGCTTATACATATATTATACTGTCATTTACATTTCATATTTTCATATAAGATTAACTGTTATCCATGGGGTTCATTCATTTGAACTTCAGACCGCATGAAAGAGACAGGTAGTGGTTTGGGATCAAGAGGAAAGATGCAGCTGTAAGGATTATAGCATAAGGAACTTTTTGGAAAATATTAGTAGACGAATTGTGTTAATTTGTTTATCATTTGTCTAATTTTGGATTAATGTATTAATATCCTACTATGGGATAGATATCACTCGTGATAGGACATATTCGAATCGCGAAAAATTTATCCTCATATTTTCAAACTAAGTTATTTTATAAAATTTTTATTCCGCAATTAAGTCATCCAAATTACTTCGATGCATGTGCGCTATAACTCTGATAAATAAAGGCATATAAAGGATAGGCGTTACATGGAGGGTGGTTAAAGCTGATCGGCAAGGACAACGGTGGACCGAGCGAGAAGAAGAAGGTGAAGGTGCTGGCTTTCTGGTTCTGTTCTAAGGTCTTGACTTCAAAGCAAAGGAGCTCACAGCGCTATTCCCTTTGAAACTCGATCTCTTCCCTGGAGAGAAGGAAGACGGTGGTGGTTCCTGTAAGACTTAGATGACACCAAGAAGAGAGAAGAAGTTGAGAATGTGGTAAGTTATGGAGGAACCATGGCTTAGAAGGAGGCGCTGAAGGAATTTGATTTTTTTTTTATCCCTTTAGCATCCCAATTTCAAATTGGGACGCCAAAAGTAACGCTTTTGGAGCCAAAAGGTCGGCTTTTGCCGTTTATTTTTAAATTGAGACGCTAAAAGTAAGGCTTTTGGCATCCCATTTTTGGGACATAAAAAAGTAATGGTTTTGGAACCTTTTTGCATCACTCTTTAAATTAGGACGCTAAAAGTAAGGCTTTTGATGTGCCAATTTTTAAAAGTGACGCCAAAAATCAACTTTTGTTGTCCTTTTTTGTGAAAGGGACGTCCAATATGTTAAAATGCTCACACATAATTACAAAAAATACCACCACCTTTATGTTTAACTTCCCTTTTTAAAAAACAAACGTCTCTTAGAGAAGTAAAATCCATTTTTTGTAGTAGTGGTATTCTCAAAAAAAAAGAGAAGATTAAAACAAATAGGTATTATATAGGCCTCAAGAAAACCAAGTTTTTATACCATGTAAGATTTTTTGGCGTACCTGAATTCCGATTAACTCGTTGAAGTACCCATACAAAACCGTAGCACCAATACGGACCCTAATCACACTACACAGCAAATGAAAGAGATGAAGAGAAGAGAACATTCTTATGAGAGAATCCTCTCAGAACGAGGATTGCGTGTGTTATTATTTAGACTAGACTACTCCCTCAACCCACATCCTATATATATAGCATACATATGGTCACATAAGAATATATATAACCTTTAAATGTACTATTATATATAGATATAACTGTAAAACCATAAATGATATCTCACTTCATTAACCCATATCTCTCCATAGTTGCATAGCAACCCCTCTTGAGGAAGAACCAATCTAGTTCAGACTCTATGAGGTGAAGAACTCTTGAGGAAGCAAAGGAATCCTCACCCAAGATGCAATATAATCTTCCTTTGGCACTTAGCATGTTGATGATCAAAATTAGGCCTCTAACATTGAAAAAGTAAATAGTGGTCAGCCACCATATCCAAGGTCCTTCCAAGTTATCAATGTGTCTAGTTTCAAAAGCTTCCTTTGTCTTCCATATATATAGGCCCTACAAGCTTACCTTCAACCCCCAAAAAAGGATGTATTTCCCAAGTAGCTTGATGATTAAAGATTTGCGCTATGGGGTGCATGCACCCCTATTCGTACTCCTCCTGGGCGTATACACTATCGTAGGTATAATGTCATCATCAATAGGATTAACATCCTTACCCTTTGGATTCCCATCCAACAGTTTTTCCTTGTAAGATGTTTCCTTTATGATCTCCCCTAGGGCTTCAAGTTCTAAACCTTCACGGTTTGACTAGGAACAAACATATCTTCTTTTTATTTCTATCCCTAGCATCTCCATCCATCGTTGTAGAAATCCTATGTAGGGGTGTTCAACGTTTTCCTATCCTGAAATTTTCGGGATGGGAAAATTCAAGATCAAGAAAAAATTTCATTAGGATTGGGATTTGGAATGGGAAGGTTCCGTCCCTAATATATATATATATATATATATATTAAATTACCTTAAAATTACAAAAAAGGCTTGAACTAACAACCAATGAACCCTAAAATACAAAATGGCTAAATTGAATATTGATTGTCTCGCTCCGTCTTCGTCGCTCTCTTGCTCCGTCTCTACTCTCTTTATCACTCTCGTCTTTCAAGGAGAGGTGTTGAAAGGGTGGTTTTTTTTACCAGATATTGTCATACCCCTTGGTATTACAACATTTATCAGAGTAATATAGTGAGTTTTAGTGAGCAACACAAGTATAGAATCTTACATTGATAACTAAAAACATTCTTGGTAATGTACATGAATACACATAGAGTTCTCAAATACAGTGATCCATTATATCAGTGCCAGAATATACAGTCTTAAAAGAAAAGTAGCAAAATAAAACTAAAATTCTACAACTTCGACTAATGTCCAAACAGCAGCCTCAGTATTATGCACTCGCTGCCTTTCCTTTTGAGCCTTGTCGGGCACTATGACTATGTCCAGATCTTGAGCCCTTAGAAACACCTAGGATTCAATTTGAACCCCAGAGTAACAATTAACCTCATATTCAATATATATATAGTGTATGATGGTTAACTGCAATCATAGCAACTCAAATATCAGAGATTAATCATTATAAATCATATGTAACAACAATTGGTAACACAAGACTATACACAATATTGTTTACAAACCGAGGACTCAACGTGTCCCAGGTATAATTATATGCATTGTTGACAATGTACGCAGGACTTAACATGTCCCAGACATGATTACATTCAATGTTGACGGTGTACGCAGGACTTAACATGTCCTGGGCATGATTACATGCAATGTTCACAATGTTCGCAAGACTTAAGCATGTCTTGGGCAGTATTAACTATGAATCATAGGACTCGACATGTCCAAGGCCTCAATGATGGTCAACAACGTAACTGAGTAAACACCCATAACAACCAAATACATTACAGACTTCTCAACCCAAGGACTACCAGTCCTCCAGGTCCTATAGCCTAATGCATGTTCACAACAAAGTTTACAACTAGGTTACAAATATGCATACACAATCATACAGAGTATGCGGGATTAGATTTACTACCTGATTACTTATTCCGAGTCAATATCTAGAACTCTGCTTTTTTTGGGCGATTACGAGTTCCTGTAAGAATACATTATGGACAATGGTCAATACTCATTCTAACTCTTGACACTTCAAATTTCATCTAACTAATATGGAACTATTAGATCTAAATTATGATCATCAGGTTCCTTGGCTTGCATCATTTTTGCACATTTGAACACTTTTCCATAATTTGTACCAAAACATTGAAAAATCATATCCCTAGTACAAGTGTCCAAATGAGGTGATTCCTATGGACTTATTATTAAGTCTAAGTTCAAGGAAAAATGCTTCCACCAGCCAGTCACACGCATATCAATCCAAAATTTATCAAACAATGACTATAATCCAGTATGCATTCAAAAATCATTGGTCATTTTCAAAAATTCATAACTCATTGTACACAAGTCCAAATTCAACGAATGACCTAAAAATTAAAGCTTATTACGTCTACCCAAAAATTCATCACAATCGATCGCCCGGCAAAACTTCTCAAGGCAGTTTTCGAGCTTTGACACAATTCAATCCGGGAGCTTCCAAAATTTCTATTGAACCACTACCCCACACAATTTTCTATTTTAAACACAATGGAACCATCAAATTGGCCAAATTTCAACTCCCCTAGTCTACCCTGCATCTGGCTGAACCTAGGGCTTATTATGGTCGTTGAAATTTTGTAATTCTCACTTCACAAACACCCAAATTTCGATTCTTAACCACATTCTATCTTGTTATTTAGACCATATAATCATGTTAACCTACTTTAGCATTTCAGACAGAACCTCCCCATGTCATTTCAACCTTCCAAATTCACGAAAACTAGAGAAATCACCCGTAAACTCCAAGACACAATCGTAGAAGATATGCAAATTTCAATCGTACGACAAAATTTCGTAAAAGTTGCAATTTTAACCTTCCTTCATTTTTTTCTCATAATTTCCAACAAAACTTATGCAAATTATTTTCATTATTTTTTAGTTTAATTCAATGCTCTAAAATGGAAAAAATAATTTTTAATTCCATGTGTCCCATTGGTGCCAACATATGTCTCAAAATTTTTGGTTTCGGCAAAAGCGGGTATTTTGGGTAAATTTGAGTTTTTGTCAAAATTTCACCATTTAATTTCTCCAAATGTACATACATGAAATTTGTTAGAGCAATTCAAGATATTACATATACAGATTTGGTGCAATAAGTACCTCTTTTATGGTCAATATTTGGTGCAGTATTGAAGCTTTGTGTTTTTGTTTTCTTTGGTTGACTTTATTTTCAATTCTTTAAAGCAAGTCAGTTCCCTTCGAAACCTTTTAACTTTGTATTCTTCATGTAATAACCGTCAAATAGTTTTTTCTAGTGCATCTATACCACAACACAACGCAGACGATTTCTTCATGATTGTCTATAGCAGAAATGGACTAAGGTCAGCTATGGTTTTCTGTGAGTTACCCTTAAGTATGCCAATAACTTCCTGAAGTTCTTTTTTTTTCTCATTTATTTTGTAGAGTGATGTGGTCCATATTCATGTTAACCCAGTTGATCCCATGCCACCACGCCTGCATCATAGATTTGTAGTAAGGGATCTTGTGTATTGTATCCACTTTGTTATTCTTTCTTGTGCATTGTTAGCCTATCTGGCTGCCACAATTGTATACTCAATCACATATTTTCTGTAGGTTACTTATTTCTCAAAAACAACCTATTGTTTATTTAGGTTGTTGTAAATTTATAGTGTTATTTTGATCAACAGGTATGTCATCTTTAATACAAGAGTAAATACCCTTTTGGGTCCCCGACAAAAAACACGGACCCCATTTTCATCCCTAGGGACTAAAATGAGACCTTTTTATGGACTAAAAAGGGCTTTTTAGACATTTGTGAGGGACCAAAATGTTCACAAATCGACCCTTATTCGTCCTTTTCGGGAACTGAAATGGCATTTCTTTGTGTGAGGGACCAAAATGGGGTCCGTGTTTTTTCCCAGGGACCCAAAAGGGTATTTACTCTTAATAGAATTTGAGAAATCTCAGTCCAAATCAAAACGGGAAATTTCCAAGATCGGGATTGGGAATGGTTTCCCTTCCTGAGCCCTTCTTTGGGATGGGATTGAGAATGGGGTTTCTGATTCCCTGTCTCATCCCCGAACACCCTTAATCCAATGTGTATGTTTAGTATCTTCCCTATTAATCACTACTAGAAAATATTGAAATGGCGACAAGAAAAAAAATATCCATTGCAAATGCGATGTAAACAAAAATCTGTCGCTGATAGGGCAAAATTTATAACCTAAAAACTCCGCAAGTATACGGGTCGTATCAAGTAATAAAGTGATAAGAAAAGTATCATTCCCACGAGGACTTAGTATCACAACTTCAGTTAAGCATTAATTTTACAATTTCGTTTAAGTTGAGCAAAGCCAATTGAATTTAATTAAGAAATTAAAACTATAATTAAAATAAACAAACTACCACTAATCAAACGAGCAACCTAGAGTCACTAATCTCTTATTTGTTGCCTAGATTTTATCCCCACTAAATTAATTTTGACTTAACCTAATCAGCTAATCTAGAGTATTAATGTCTATAAATGCCTTCCGGTCCATTTATATACCTACCTTAATTAATTATGTAATGCCTCACACAACTAAATAAGATGCGTTCTAGATCGGGCTCACTCTAATTTGACTATGCGGAGCTTCTAGGTATATGCCTATCCTAGACGTAAATTAGATTAAAACCTAATTCCACATTATTTAATCTAACGGTCAATTTAAGATTCCCTCTTCCAAGTTCAGCCCTAAATCCCCAAAACATGCTCAGTGATGGCCAATCAAGAAGCAATAACAATAAAGACAAGATTAAATAAACTGAAATAAAATTAATCAAAAATAATTCATGGGAATAATCTCTAAGTCTCAAACAAGTTCATAGATCTCCTAGGTTGAAAAGAAAAGTTAGCCACACATGGCTATAAGAAAATCCATAATGAAAAGATAGGAATTTAGATTCAAAGAATAAAGAGAGAGAAGAAAGAAAGCTTCTCCGTCGTCTCCACAGTCCTCTCGTCCTTCCGTGGAGATGGTGAAGATAACCACCGTTGCTCCTCTCGCTGCTCCGTGTGCGTTCGAATCTCCCCTTCTCGTTCGCTGCTGATGTGTATATATATCCCGTGTGTGTTGCTCCGCGATACTCCTGCTGTCCTCCTCTGTAATCTTTGTTCAATAGATATATATTTGAGTTCCTTGGGCTGCGTGCGTAAAATATTTCTCTCTAACACGCGTCTTTCTCTGATTCTACTCCCTCTCAATTAATAAAGATTTGGCTTGGGTCCTACCTTGGATTTCAAAATAATTAATTAATTAATTGTTCCCTTTTATTTAATGTTTTCTTTTCTGGTAGATCACATAATATCTCCTGCAAAATAAAAATAGGATATGAGTATATTTTATATCAAAATCTCCTTTTATCCTATAATTAATTAAAAGATAGATAAATATATAAAAGATAATTAAATAGGTATATAACATTAATAAATCCAACTCATTATATCATAAAATATATACATATTTAATTATAAAATATATACCTATCGATCGCAAATTGCGACGAAAACAAAAGTCCGTCACAAAAATTTGCAAAAAAAAAAAAATGTCGCAAAAAATTACGACGAAAAATAATATCATCGCAATTTGCGAAAGAAAAAAAAATCTATCACGTGTTTTGTGACGCAATATAATATTTGTTACAAATTGCGACGAAAAAAAAATCCGTCGCAAAAATTTACGACGGAAAATAATATTCGTCGCAAATTGCCGCTAGAGCCTTTTTCTCCTAAAAAGATCTCAATATCTCCCGCGCTCACTTCTTGTTTCATCCAAATCCCTAATTCCTCTTGCCTGTCCCTCCAATATCGCTTATCACCACCGTGGTAATCCCTCTCTCTCCTTTCCTTCGTCGAACCTAACTTCCCTTCATCCGATTTTCCATTTATCGCATTCACATTGTAGCACAGATTCCACCTCCCTTCCTGATTTCAACACCCCTAGCTCCTCTCCTTTACTCTCTATGATTTGCCAGAAACTTTCTCTTAGAGGGTTCCATCAGAATACACATAAATCTGGATGAAACCTTCTCATTGGTTCTAAAATACGTGGAGAGTAAACTTCAAAGAAGAAATTTCCGAACCCTAATAATTATTAATAATTTTTTATTTCTAATGCCTCAATTTGTGACAGATTTTTTTTTCCAATTTGTGAAGGAATTTAAATCCATTGTAAATTGAGACGGATTTTTTTTCGTATCATGTTTCGTTTGCAACGAGGATTTTTGCGACGGATTTTTTCCGTCGCAAAACCTGTTTGCAATAGATTTTGTCTGTCTAGTAATTGATTTTTTCCATCACTAATTTTTTTTTGGTAGTGAATACTTCATTGCAGGTCTTCATTTCACGGAAGTTTTAAGAACACATTTATCCCCAACAATAACATTATTAAGTATAATTTAGAAATCCTATGTGTGCATTCAATACCTACTGGATCTCCAACACTGAATAGTCCACAGGCATCCTCTAACCATCGAGCTCGATCATCGGTGGCTTTTAAAGGGCAAATAATTTTTTTATTTCAGTAGTTGTGAAGGTGGAATTTGATCGCAACCCACCTTGGCTCCCAAAAGGTTAGGTGGGCATTCAGCTACCAAAGCCTTTTGATAATATAATGCATAATAATATATAATAAATGTAAGAGTGTATTGTTTTAAATTAGTGGCTACATTTATCATGTTAATGACAACATTTGTAAAGATATTTACCCTTTCAGTTATAAAGCATTTACTACAACTTCTAACCAGTTTCACATTTGGAAAAACTTGACTAATTGGGTGGGGATTAAGAAATTGACTATACTTGTCAATTGTAACAAGACATAATGTAATGTTTTAATCATTGTCTATACTCGTAACGCAAATTACAACATTTATAAAGCTATTTGAAATGTTAAATAATTTTGTTTACAACTACTTTTAACAAGTTCCACATTGAGGAAAACTCAACTAATAGAGATTGGGAAATTGACTATACTTGTTAATTTTTACAAGAAATGATGTAATGTTTTGATCACGGACTACACGTGTAATGCAAATGACAACTTTTATAAAGATATTTACTATTTCAATAATGCCCTTTACTATACTACTTTTAAAAAGTTTTATATTTGGGGAAACTCAACTAATTGGGCAAGGGATTCAAAAATTGACTACACTTGTCATTTTTTATAAGAACTAATGTAATTTCTTAATCTCTAACTGCAGTACTTGTAGCCAAAATTACATCATTTTTAAACCTTTTTACCCATTCAGTAACAAGTTCCACATTTAAGAAAACTCATCTAATGGGATGAGGGATTGAGGAATTGACTACACTTGTCAATTTCTACAAGAAATAATAGAAAATATTTTAATCACGGTCTATACTTGTAACATGAATAACAATGATTATAAAGCTATTTATCATTTCAATAATATGATTTACTATTACTTTTAACAAGTTCCACATTTGATATCATTGCAAGCATTCATTTCATTGATGTTTTATACGTCTAAAAACAAGTTTAGCTACCCGCAATCACAATATAAAGCATAACTCATTTATAAATCCTCCGTGTGTTCAATATCCATTGGAGCTTAGACACCGCCCAGCTGGCAGGCACCCCCAATCGTCGGAGCTCAGGAACCAATGGCTTTTTTGGGGGCCAATAATGTTTTGTTTGAAATGAGACAAGAGTAGGACACCCCCACCCTAGCTATGTCCTATCTCGTCCTGAGACAATTTTTGTCTTGTTTGTTCTAATATGACTGAGATTGGAATTGGACACATTTAAATACCCTTACTTGACCCTACTTGAGGGCAGTGGTGGACCCAGGATTTTATGTTTGTGGGTGCACAATTAATTGTGGGATTTGGGGGTTTGAGGGCAGTGCCCCTAATTTTTTTTTTAAGGAAAGTTTTAAACGCATTAAAAAACAAAAGAATATAAACAATAAAAGAAAAGAAAAATTCAACTTAACATAGAAGAATAATAATCAAGAATCAACTAACCTTTACATCAGAACGATTACAAAAGCATTCTTCGATTCTTCATTCCTTGAAAATATTGCATTATATCTTCATCATCAATCGTATCAAATATATCACGTTCAACATAAGTTACCATACATGAGTTAAACCAATCATCACTCATTTGGTTGCGCAACTTATCTTTAACAAAAGTCATTGCGGCAAAAACCCGCTCAACACTAGCATTGCTATCAAGGTAGAACAAGTGCTAACTTTATCAAAAAATAGACCAAAGGATAAACAATATCTTTTCTCTTCTCAACCATCTTTAAAGCAAGGTCGAAAATTGTTTGCAAATTGCCAAAATCAGAATCAGCTCTCATCAACAATAAAATTACGAGACTTGAAGACGAAAAGGAATATCTCAAAGCTCATCAAACTCCAAAGGATAGAATCTAGCAAACTTAATCAAATTTTCTTTGTTAAAATTCGCAAATGAATCACGAGGATCAAGACAACTCAAACACTCAAGCAACTTGGTATTGACATTATCAAATCGATCATTCAACTCTTGAATCTGAGTATCAATCACTGTATTAAATAACTCCACCTTAAAGTAGTGGAAGAATGTGAATGATTCCAATCTCCGTCTCGATATCCCTTTAGGACAATAAACATCATTCATATTTGGAATGTCAATATCATATTTATTGGCAAAAATGTTCGTTTCTTGAAGCAATTCATCAAAACCATTATCTCTCACCTCTTGTAAACGAGACTTGACTACCTTCACTAAACCAATTGCATTTAAAAGGTCTTGATCTTTTCTTTGTAGTGCTTGTGACAACTCATAAGAAATCCTCAAGATCAATTTCATAAGATGCAACAAGAATGCAAATTCAAAATCCTCCATGGCATACAGAATGCAACTTGCATCGGTTCTTGCAGTATCATTTTTCGGCTCGTCTTCAATAATTTTCATCAAGGAAATTATTGAAGAAAATAATGAGATAACACTTGTAACCGTACCAAAATGGGAACCCCAACGAGTGTCTCCAGGTCGCTTTAAGGTTGTCTCTTGATTTAAACCTTTTCCAGTCGATATTTCACCACTAGCAATTCTTTCAACTATTACCTCACACTGATTCATTTGAAGAATTTCCTTATGCTTGCATGAACCCCCCACAACAGTAGCCATCTTTTGAAGCATGTCAAAAAAGTCTTGAATCTTCTTGTGATGTTTTGCAACCTTCACAAGTGCCAATTGTAACTGATGAGCAAAACAATGAATGTAGAATGCGGATTTGTTGTCTTCCAAAATCAAACTCTTAAGCCCTTTGAATTCACCTCGCATATTACTAGCACCATCATAGCCTTGCCCGCGACATTTAGACAAACTTAAACAAAGTTTAGAAAATAGACCATCAATCGCCGCTTTTTAGTGATTGTGCGTGTATCCGAAACATGAATTATGCCAATAAAACGTTCAACAATGGACCCTTTTTTATTTACATACCGAAGTACAACCGCCATTTGTTTTTTAATTGCAACATCACGAGCTTCATCCACTAGCAAGGAAAAGTAATCATCACCGAGATCACTAATTATTGTTTTAATAGTCAAATCAACACAAGCTTGAGAAAGATCTTTCTGAATCTTTGGTGAAGTCAATGTGTTATTATCGGGGGCATTTTCCAAGACCACATCACTCATCTCTTTATTTGGCTTAGAATAAAACTTTAGAATTTCAAGGAATAAACCTTGTTGATTTGAACTTATAGATTCATCATGTCCCCGAAAAGACTGACCATTGCGTAGTAGGAATCTAACACAATCTAAAGAAGTTTTTAGCCGAATACGATAATCAATTTTTTGTTGGTCAAAAATATTTGAAAAAGCAATATCAATATGTTGCTTTTGCTTTATCAAATCTTCATAAGCTTGATAACATCTATTGTGAGCACTCTTATGATCTCCAACATGAACTTTGAATCTATCCTTCTTATGCCAATTTTTGAACCCCACACCGACAAACGCTTCCTGCGTCGAACCACTACCTCCAACCTCCATATCAAGTAGATAACAATATAAGCAAAAACATGCATCTTTTGATACACTATACTCCAACCAGGAACCAAATTCTTCATACCACTTATGATTGAATCTACGCATTTTTCCATACACATCCGTTCGAGGGAATGATTTAAGAATTGGTTGAGTTGACCCCTTGAGCAAATAAGCTCTCCGAATATCCTCTCTTTCTATAGGATTTGATGTCATTGAATAAATTGAAGGTCTTTTTCTCGGATCCGCTTCAAGATTTTCTATATTAACTTTTGTTTGAGGTGGCGATTGAAAACTTTGAAATTGAGATGCTTGTGGTGGTTGAGAGGATTCTTGGACAGCTGGAATTGAAATACTGTTTGAAAGTTGCTCACTTTGAGATTCAGGTTCTGTATTTGTGGGTTTTAGACGTTTGAAATAAGATTGTATCGTTGACATTTTCTGGAAGAGAAAAAATTGACAAGATTAGGGAACATGTTGCAACCTATAAGCTAGCTCATCTCAATGCTTCCTCTATCGAAACCTATACGATTGTATCTTTTTTCATACAGGGACACTAAGCAACTGAAGCTATGATTTCCAACTCCAAAGCAATTTAAATAAAGCTAATCAATGAACCTAATGTAGAGCAATGAAATTTAAAGAAAGCTAATCAATGAAAGCTTTGTTACCTTCAAAACTTTTGTCAAGACTACCAGTTCTTTTGAAAAGTTTGTCAAAGTGTAGTTTGCAACAAAGAACTCCCTCAAAAGAATTGTAGTTGCTAAGCTGCAAAATACACTGATCAGTTGGTAAAGTTCCAAACAATGGAGAATTTCGGGAGATTAAACAACAAATAGAACTAAATAATACTTCCAAAGCAATAAAAGTTACTCAACACCGCGGCAGCAAAAAACATATTTCTTTCAGAAGATAGAGTTTTAGTGTCGTTCAAAGTTCCATAACAACAAATATTTCTTGACAGCAAAAATCAAAAAATTTCATTCAGCAATTCACATGTAGTTCAAAGTTCATATTTCTGAGCAAAAATCAGAAATCAGATAGCAAAAATCAGACAACAACAAATATGCAAAAGCTTCTTAACAAGTCAAATTAAACTTTTAAAACAATTTCATCATTCTCAATCACTAAATGTACATACTTTTGCTCTTGGATTAGAAATTCGAAAATACATACTTTTGTTCTTCCGTAGTTTCATCACCATTCGTCTTATCATCATCAGCTTGTGCTCATCGTTCTTCACTCTGGCGGAATCTCCGATCGGACGGTACTCAGTGACGTCGATCCGAGCAAAATTTCGAGGGTTTTGTTCGTCAAAGCTCCCGAGAAAGTGACGCAAGATTCGGATGCTAGGGTTGGAAAGGGCAAATGCACGAATTTGGGGGCGGTAGCGTCGAATTTGGGGGAATGGGAAAAATAGGGCGGGGGAATGGGAAAAAAAGGGAAGGCATCGTCGGGAATTTGGGGAATTGGAAAAAAAGGGAAGGCAGCGTCGGGCATTTGGGGGAATTGGAAAAAAAAAGGGTCAATTGAAACTTGGGAAGGCTCGAACCATGGACACATGTGAGTGAGAGGAAAGTGTAGAGTTTTTACCATCTCGTACCACCTATACATATTGTTACAAATTTCTTTCAAATTATATATATTTTTTGTGTTCACTTACCCATATTGGCACTGATGTGGGTCCGCCACTACTTGAGGGCAAGGGTTCTTTTGCGGGTATTGATGTATGAATTGTAAATAACTGATAAATAGTTATAGATAGGTACTTCAACTTTCTATATTAGAAGTCCTCAGCATATAGCCTATAAAAGTAAACTTGTGTGTGTATCACTACTACAAAAAGTAAATTTAACAACATTAATAAACTTTCATTTTTAGAAAATAGATGTTAAAAAGGAGGAGGTAGCTTTTTTAAAATTTTGGCTTAACTTTCAACAATTATTTCTAAATAAACAATCGTTAAAAGTTAATACCAAAAAAAAAAAATAGTAAGCTACCACAACTGTTTTTTAAAAAAATAATCGTTGAAAGTAAAAAAAACAAAACAAAAAACAAAAATTAAGCTATAAAGACTGTTTTTAAAGAAACAATCATCTAAAAGCAGTCCCCCTCCTTGTGAAAAAAACCAACCATAACTAGGAGGGATACGTGGCAGAGGGCCGTCAGCCTCAAAGGTCACATCGTCATTTGTAATGCGTGTCAAGGAAGGGGATAGGTAGGAGTAGTCCTAAGTGGTCACATTGTTTAAAAAAGTTGAATATAATTTAAATAGTATTTCCTAGCATTAGTCTGTCATATTTTCCGTTGTTGTGTTGCCTTCTCACTATCTTGTTGTGTCTCTGGTTGAGATGATTTTTAATGGTGTGGTTCTGAGTGAGTGAGTGAGTAATAAAGTAATGTCTGTAATCAATGAGATGACCCATCAGAACTGCAACCTCCATGCTTATCTCTTCTTTCATTTCTCTTTCTTTTTCTCTCTTAAGCATAAAAAGTGAGTATAAAATAAAACAGAGCGATCACAGTAAAAAAAACAAAACAAAATTCATCTCATTTATTTGTGGCCTGTCCTTTTAGAAATATTGCAAGCCTTCCTTTATTCAAATGGCAACACACATTAGTCCAGGCTAAACATGTGCCTGAATTTTCATCTCCTTTTTCACTTCATTTCATTCTTCTTATTTGTTTGGCGGCTGCCCCTACCCCGCTTCATAACTCACTCCCTTCATTCTCATACCTTCCTCTTCCCTTGTTCCCTCCATGAGGATCCGCAAGAACACTAAGCTCAGTAGTGGTGGTTCGGTCCTTTTCGGTCTCGACGACAACTTCCAGACTCACTGTGCCAGCTGAACCAGTTGCCATGGGATGTGATCCCTTTTGGCTTAGACTCGTCCCTCCAGGTTCTTCACTCCCTCTCTATCTTCTACTTCCTTTTTTGCTCTATATCTATACCCAAAAACCCAATAACAACGTCTGATCTGATGACAGATTCTGTATGGGCTCCTCATCGGAAAGGTGTGACCTCTTTGGTGAGCGAGGCCGGGCAGATCTAGAAATTTTTGTTGTTGGAAAATTTAGGGGCAGAAACCCCCGTAGAGGAGGTTGTTGCTAAGGAGGCGGCAACTGCAGTGGCGGTGAATCAATTCTGACACATATTATTGGTGGTCGGATTACCGGTGACACCACAGTGTTTAACACGGGGTGATGGTTTCAGGAACCTCAAACTCGATCTCTTCCTTTTCCATTTTCTGAATTTGAACCATGACTTCCCTTCTTCGATGTATACAAATCTAGATATAGAGAGAAAAACTTGGGAAGTTCTGACTAACTTGGATAGATTCCCCAAAAAGATCACTCGAGAGAAAAAAAAAAAAAAAAAAAAATTGAAAAAAAAAAAAAAATTATATATATTTTCAACTTCTCTTTTCCCAAAAGAGGATGTTGTATGTTGAGGACTTACAATGTCTATATTTGGAAAAACAGAAGTTGCAAGGTACTTATACGATTGTTTTGGGGAATATAGATGTTGTATATGGCAAACTTACAACGTCTGTTTTACACGAACGGCTAAAGGTCCTAAAACAGACGTTAATAAAGCCTTTTATAGTAGTAGTAAAACAGATGTCAAGAAAGCATTGTGTAGTAGTGGTGGTGGTGGTGGTAGTGGTGGTCGTTGTAATATTCCAAATTTTGGGATTTAAAATTTGAAACATTGATTGAGAAATTTAGCTAAAATAATTATGAAGTTAATCATTGCAAATTAAGGCCTATTTTTCCTTAAATTTGTTTAGGGAAAAGGATATTTTAAGTAAGGAGTAATTTAGGCCTAAAAATTATAGAATCAATATTTTATGGTTTAGGAAAATTAATTTATAAAGAAAAATATTTATAATAAATTAAGGATTTATTTCTAGCATTTATATAATATTTATTCAATATTGCAATTAAATAAGCAAAGAACTTAATTGTAAATAAAAGTTTTATAGATGATAAATTTTTTTTTTGGGCTTATTATCAGGTTCACCAGAAATTTTCTTCGCTTGGACTAAATGGATCGAGGTTAAATGTCGGCGCAATATCGCGGGACCTCTCCTGGAGAGTTTTTCGCATCCACGAGGCTGAAACTCGAGACTTCAAGAATTTTCAATCATTCCACTTGCTAACTCCCGCTGGTTATAGATGATCAAAGAGGATCAACTAGGATAATGTTAATGGGCCTCACAACAACCCAACACTCATCTGCACAAATACATACAACATAAACCTAATATAATACCCAACCCATTAGCTATCACTTAAGGCCTAACCTATTATCTCATTTATTCATATTCTCATACTCCCCATCTTAGCAACACAAAAATTCAGAGGAACAAAAAGAAAAGAGATAGCAGCAAGTAAAGCCCAAGAATTACCCAACCCATTAAATGATCTTTCAGCCCAACACGAGACAAAGATATAACAGCAATATATACCCCCCTTCAATATCCATTAAACCACTCCATTTGAGCCCAAACTATGACAGATAGGGGTGAGCAAGTGACCCGCAACCCACCCTGTAAAATTTTCCCCGGATTAAACCCGTCCAGATTGGGCCCATCACGGGTAACGGGCTGCCCCGTACCCGTTTACATTATACGGGCGGGTCACGGGTTGAGGTGCGGGGCACCCGTGCCCGCCCGTTACCCGTTTACTTTTTTTTTTCTCCCTCAGCTCAAACTTAGAGATAGAGTCACAGGAAAGAGTATTGGCTTGTTGGACTCTTGGACAATCGTTACTCTTTTGTTCTTTTCCCTCCCACCATCACTTTTTGGTTTCTTACTTTTTACTCCCTCCACAGTCCACCCCACAATCTGGCAAGCCCATCACTTCCTGACACGCAAGGTCACTTTTGCAGTTTCGTCCCACTCTGAGGCTGTTTTCATAATTTCATTGTTACAAGTCTTGGTCAAGAGCAGAGGTAGTGTAGAGTAGAGTAGCAGAATCAGACCTTCAGACTTCAGTTTTGTTTTTCCCCCCTCAAACCCTCGCACGCAGACGCAAGCTCGCAGCTCGCTCTAAGTTTCTCGATCTCTCTATTGCCGCCGCTGCTAGCGCCGTGTCTCTCCATCTCGCTCTCGCTCACTCGCGCCACCTCAGCCGCTCACCGCGATCTCGGCGTCTCCCTCTCCCTCTCGCCGTCGACGTCTCCCTCTCCCTCCCACCGTCGACCTCTCCCTCTCACCATCGACAGCCAGTAGGTTTTCACAGTTAATTTGATGATTTTTTTTTGTGTGTTTGAATTGTGGACTGTTCTGGGCAAAAAAAAAAAATTTGTTCTGAGGCCAAAGAAACCAGTTTTGTTTTTTTTTTTTTTTAAAAGGCTAAATTCCTTAAACGGGTTCCCTGGACCCGTTTTAGACGTACCCGTTTAACCCGTACCCGTTTTATACGGGTTTGACCACGGGTACGGGCCCCGTACCCGTGTAAAATAAACGGGCGGGCCCCGGTTACTCCGGGCAGCCCCGCTTGCCCGTTGCTCACCCCTAATCACAGATATGTAGATTAGCAAGATATATATATATATATATATATTCCTACATCTCTAATGCCTATCCAGCTGAAAACACGAAACCATAGTAGAGGAAAGGTCAGCAAATATTCAACCCAAGCCCATGTAACACGAGCTCATACACCAAGTCCATTTCACTTTCATCTTTTTAGCCTGAATACGTAAAAATCGCTGGAAACACAATCAACAAATCAGCTTTTCGCCATACTTCCAAATCCTGTTTTTTGGCCTCAACTGTTCACGCAAGAACAGGAAAACCAGCAACGCCATACTTCTCCTATCAGCAAACCCAGCCCCCCATGCATCTCGAACTCAACGCCATGAAGCCCTGTGCATTCCCTTCTCGGACCGGACCCTTAATGTATCATATAATCACAGCTTCTTGACTTCCCTTCATTCACGTTGGCTCAAACAAAAACCAGAGCCGAGAGTGAGAAAGAGAGGAGAGGGAGTTTCAGCCATTTGCTTGCTTTGCAAAAAGTCATAAAAAATAGAGGCGTTGGGTATCCGTGGAGATCAAACGTGTAAGCCGGAAATCAACCTAGGTAAGTCATCAAGCTTCTCTATAGTTCCCATGACTTCCAGCGTGAGTGTTTGAGGATGAAGCTGTTGGGAATGTAGTTATGAATCCATGATAGTTCTCTGCTTCTAAACATTAAAACAGGGCATTGTCAATATATAGATATATATCGTTGTTTAATATATATATATATATATATATATATATATATATATATAGTTTGCTGGTTTGAAGAAAAATAGGCATGGCATATATGTTTAGAAAGATATAATGCTCATATATATATATATATATATATATCGTTGTTGTTATAAGTATATATATATATATATATATATATATATATATATATCGCTGCATTTGGAAAAGAGAGGAAAAATCATTGTATCAAAATATATATATATATATATATATATATATATATATATATGCGTTTCAACCTTGGGAAATATAAGAAGAAGCTTACTGTTATGTTTTGGGTTAAGGTACAGATTTGCCAACGAACTATTACCTGAGGAGTATGTGACACAAAAAACAATTAAAGGTACCAAAATTACCAATAAAAAATTTTAAAAGTGAAAAAGTACCAAATAACTATTAAAAAAACAACTATCACAATTACGTTAAAATATGAGGCCTTTTGGCGTAAGATGGTGGCGAAGATCTTCAGAAAAGAGCGGTTAAGCGCTTCTTGTTGGATAAGGCAAACACCAACGAGATGGGACCCATGCGGGCGAGGCATTGTAGCAAAGAATGACTTGCTTGTGGCATCGGAGGATGAAACAGGGTCTTGGCGCGTCTTGCAGGTCGAAAGATGTGGGCTCTTTGGATTTGGTTTCGGTGCGTGATTCTCGCCAAGAAGCGCATACGGACCTTGATGAGTTCAAGAGTGAGTGGAACACCCAACAATGGAAGCTTTGGAAGCACACCGTGACGATCAATGGAAGATGAAACAAAAGACAGTGACGGGGTAATAGTTCGTTGGCCAATTTGCACACATATATATATATATAGGTGTCGCTACATGTGAAAATAAGAGGAAACTTTGGCTGTCAAAGTGTATATATATATATACCACAAAACATTTGGACAAAAGGTTTGAAAGGAATAAGCATTGGCATCCATTTGAAAACTTACTGCTATACTTTATAAATATATATATGGCGCTGAATATATAAGTGTTGGGAAAGAGTGTGTGTGCATATGTATGTATGTATCCTTCAAGTTGTATTTATAAATACAAGGTGTTAGTATTTATATAACCCAAAGTTTCACTATTATACACACACACACATATATATATATATATGTAATACATTAAAGAATATTTTATACGGGGTTAAAAAATATTAAACTCTTAATTAAAGTGTTGAGGTCATATTTTAATATTGGAAAAGCTTCTAGGAGTTTAAAATAATTGTAAAGAAAATAATATAAATAATATAAATAATATAAATAAGCAATAATAAATAGATATTGTTATTATTATTAGAAAAGGAAATAAGCGATAAATACAAAGGGTATTATTATTAAAGGAATTTTAGGGGTTAATAACCACTTTTAACCCTCTAAAAATAGTTCACGTAGTTAGTACTTTGCGATGCAAGTAAGTGACTAATGACAATGATAAACATTTATAGGCATACCTTGACACCTCTACTAATCCCAACACCACCGGACAAAGTTAAGGATTCAAGCTTGAGGTGGGTAACTGTTATCTTGTTAACTTGTATGTATGAATTCATATATAACTAACCATGTTTGCTAGATAATTTGCATATGTGCATCCTAGCTATGGATTGGGGCTACAGATCGTTTTCTAAAATTTACTGCTAATCAGAGGTGTTAGAATAAAGTCGGTCGAGTTCACAAGGCCATTCTCCTTACTAAGAAGTTGTAGAAGGGTTATTGCCTTCTCCTCGGCGACAGAAAGGCTGGTCAATGATGGATCATAGGCCGAAGGGGAGAGACCGTGATGATCTTTAGTCCAGTACAGGGGGAATTTCTCTTCAACTTCCCCGGACTCAAGAGTGTTAAGGAACCAAGCTGTTTCTCGGGTTCGGCAACAACCTTAAAAAAGAAGGGTTTGAAGCCCTTAAACGAGTCGGTAAAAGGCTTGAAAGTCTGCGATCTCGGACACTTCGGAGTGAGGTCCAGCCAAACCTAGAAGGTTTCCCTTTGGCGGAATAGGTTTCTAGTGGGGAAAAGAAATAGCAGAAAACTGGAACAGTGCAAGCTATATCCTGGTCATTACAGAAATTTTCAAAGGCAATGGCGAAAGCCCAGCCGTTAGGATGAAGTTGCAAGATGTAGATGGTTGAAGAGGCAGATTTGGAAGTCGGTAAAGGGAAACTGCACGCCAAGCCGGTTACCTCGGTAAAAGTAAAAGAAATGGGGATCACTGTCCCTCGCTCGGCAAGAGGCAACCGATTCATCAATCTGGGGCAAGTGTATGGTATATCCCTCTCCATCCCAAAGGCCGAGATAAGGGATATCCTCTACAGTCATCGTGCTTTTAATACGTAGCATGACATTGTTAACTAATGGACCTGGATTACTGGAAACTTTTGAAGAAAAGAAGAACTTGACTCTCCCGTAATGGATTGCTCAGAATAACGAGAAGATGAACCCATCTATACTTATAATAAAGAAAAAGGGTAAAAGTCAGAAACCGGGAGTATACCTGGCACAACATAGCTATCTTGGAGAAAATCAAAAGGCGTCAGGCCGGGTTGACTCAAATTGATAGAAGCCGACATAGCTTGAGAAATAAGTTTACACCGGCAGGTGGCCAAAACCAAGTTGGCCTCCCTCTCATGACCATATTTAACGAGATCAATGTTTTTGTAGCAGCACTCATCGCAAGGCCCTGGGGCCTGAGTTTGAGAAGCCGAGATAGGGATATTTTGACTTAGGTCCCGACTTGAAAACGGACGGGAAGAAGATCCTGGGGCAATAATGTTTGTGTTATGGGTTGCAGGCGGTGGTGTTCAGACATTTTTCCTACTCCCACTTCCCCTGGGTTTACCAAGCAGTGCTTCTTTTTTCTCTTCCTCAATGCGAGGTATTGCCCAAAACCAGAATGTTTTGGGTCAAGAGAGTGTTTTAATCACGTCTCTATCTTCTTTAGGGATTGGCCTACCGTACATGTCTAAGGGCAAGTCAGGGTTTTGATCCATTAAGGTTGGGAAAGAGAGGAGGAACGTTGGAGTTTGAAGGAGTGAGTCATGGTACTGGCGGTTTTAAACCCAGGAAATCCAAAACCTACCCAGGAAACCCCGAAAATCTACCCAGAAAGCTAGAAAAATGATTTTCTGACGAATACAGTCGAAAGAAGGGGGATGATAGACAAAGGAAAGTGGAAATAAAAGAGGCAAAGGGAGCAGTGAATGTACCTGACTGAAGAAAGGTTGGAGAAGGCTAAGAGAGCTTTTGCAAGAAGAGAGCGTTGTGGTAGTGAGAAGTTTTCTCTGAGAAGGCACAGGAATTTGTGAACGTAAAGTGATAGGACGAAGAAGCAAGTGGGAATATATAGACGTTGTGAATTTAAAGAGCAAGGGGTAGCAAAGTCAATTTACACTGAGAATCGGGTTTGAAACCCTAAAAGTACAATGATGACTGATACAAAATGACGTGGGCATTAAATGCGCACGAAAACCAAAGACGCCAGGAGTGGCTACTACATGGGAAGTGGTGGTTACACGCTACAATGCGGGCAAGCAAACAGTTATCAACATCATTAAAGAGTCGAGCCTATTCGTATGCCGGTATGCTTACATGATACCCTGGACTGGGGGCAACACGTGGCGAGAGTTTGTGAATCTGGCAAGCCAGGTTAAAATTGCAAACATAATCCCGGCCATCATAAAGCAAATGAGTGATATGGAAAACCAACCCGACATGTAGGCCAGGGGGCAGGTCGAAAGCAAGCACAGATTCAAGGAATCCCGAAGAACAACTGAATGGAAATTAACTCGGATACGCAAAGTCCGGGTTAAGCGGTCAATTAATCTCGGTAGCTCAGAGACTTGAACTACCGAGCTTGGGGGCAATTGTTATGGAGTTGCATAATGGGTCTGGCTGATATGCGGCCCAGTAAGAGCACTTTATGAAAGAATCCTTCCTTAATTAGGTAAAACGATAATCACCCTATAACCATGCCTATAATTCCGGATATTACATGTAGTAGAGCAGGCATTTGCAGAACGTGGAGGCGTATATTGCCTGTAGAGCAAATCACAGCCTGAGCAACGAAACCCTATGTAATCTCTATAAATATGAGATTAACCTACAGGTGTATACTCTCGATTCAATCATTCCTTAATTAGGTAAAATGATAATCACCCTATAACCATGCCTATAATTCCAGATATTACAGGTAGTAGAGCAGGCATTTGCAGAACGTGGAGGCGTATATTGCCTGTAGAGCAAATCACAGCCTGAGCAACAAAACCCTAGGTAATCTCTATAAATAGGAGATTAACCTACAGGTGTATACTCTCGATTCATCTATTTTACTATTCAGTCTCACTGTGCACACACTTCATCCCCTTTGGCTAAACGTCATTCTTGTGTTGCACAGTGACCTCCAGACACTTTGTGGTATCTTCCTTATAGATATCATTGAGTAATCATCTTATCCTTGGTGTCTAACTTATAAATATCTTGGAGGAACCACTTGATCATATATAAATCATCCACTAGTCTATAGAGGCTAGACACTTGTGTTCTACCACAAAACACTTTTCAAACAAGTTAAGAATTTATAAATATCATAACCCTTGTAAATTTCCTTTGTTTCATAAAATTTCATGATCCAAAAATTTTTTCCAGAAGAATTCAGGTGTTTTCTAAATCAAAATAATCAGGGAAGTTATCTAAGAAAGAGGATGACTAAACAGTTCGATTCCAAATATTAAAAAAAATGGTAAACATAAGAATATAACTATTGCAAACTCTGCTCCCTCTTGATTTGCCGATTGCTTTGTTTTCTTGGTGGGATTATGATAAATTTTCACCCAATTATGCGTTTTCCCTACATTGGTCATCCGAAACGGTTTATTCTTCATTTTGTTAATTCGCATATCATCGAGTTAAGGCTACCGGATCTGAAATGGGTATATTCTTCAATTATATCAATGAGATATAAATGCGAAAAGGTCACTTCATTCAAAGTGTTGTTTTTAAGTTCTTACTCCTTGATTTACATCACCTATTACTTGGTCCAAAGGATGATTCCTTATGAACTTCCAAGCACTAGGCGAGACTGATCAAGATTTTCAATCTTATTTTGAGGATCAGCTTCAAAAATATTTTCAGGGTTTTCAATAGATGCAGGAGTAGTTTTCGAAAAGAATTGATTTTTGAAAACATTTTCCTCATCATGATCCAAGGATTTATCAGTTTTGGATTCACAGAAAACAACATACATAGACTCTTCAACAATTTTAGTATGAGTATTAAAAACTCTATAAGCTTTACTCATATTTGAATATCCTAAAAATATACCTTCATCCGCTTTGGGATCGAACTTTCCCAAATTGTCCTTACCATTATTGTGGATGAAGCACTTACATCCGAAAACATGCAGATGAGCCAAGTTTGGCTTTCTTCCCTTGTATAACTCATAGGGAGTTTTGCTAAACTTCTTCCGGAGATATGCTCGATTTGAGATGTAGCAAGATGTACTCTTTGCATCAGCCCAGAACACTTGAGAAGTGTTGTTCTCATTTAGCATTGGTCTTGCCATCTCGGTGAGGACTCGATTCTTCCTTTCTACAACACCATTATGTTGAGGAGTCCTTGGGGCTGAGAAGTTGTGATCTATACCATTGTTGTCACAGAACTCGGCAAATACATGGTTTTCGAATTCTCCTCCATGATCAGTTCTGATTCTGAGTTTTGACCGCTAAATTGATACATTTAGGTCGAAACAAATTGATACAAATATGTTTTTGAGGTTCAAGATCGCGTGATCGAGTTAGAGTGTAAGTTTATTAAACCCTAATTAATATATGTTCTTCCTTTTCCCATTAACATAAGGCAAACAGACTTGATTTTCCAGGGATGACGGGAGCAGTTATTTTTATTGAGGGACCAAAAAGGTGTCCGTACATTTTTCCGGGGACCAAATTGGGTATTTACTATTTTGGCCTTCCTCCGTGGCATGTGACGTCAGCAACTCACGTTACACGTCAGCACCGTTATGTTGGGATCCGTACACGTAGCAGAGTTTAAATTTTTACGAATCCCAAGAAGAGGATCGCTCAATTGCGTTTAAATCAAGGTTAAAGATTCCGAATCACACCTTATACGAAATTCTCAACTAGCGTTTCTTTCGATCGAACACGTGGGCTACCTTCTCCGATCAACGGGAGCGGACTCGTGAATCTCCTCCCTCTACTGTATCCACACGAACAGACTTCGAACCCGATGCGGCGGCGTGCTAGCGCCTTCAAAAACTCGCGTCTCTATTTCCTCTAGGGTTTCTTGCGGCTTTCTAATTAAATCATCCCTCTAATATGACTAGATCAATATCTATTTATAGGGTTTCTAAAACCCTAATAAGCCATATTAAAATATTTAAAAGTAATCCAATCAATTTTGAAATACGAATTTCAATTAAAATAATATATTAATTAAATCTATCAAATAGATCCAATCTAATATATTTATTTAATCCGAATTATAAGCCTACATATTTAATTTATCTTTATAAATTAAATATGAGATATGATATCTTTTTATTTAATTAAATATGAGATACTAGATTTCAATTTAATTAAATCGATATACCATATATTTATTCGAAAATTAAATCGAGATACAATATCTCAATTTATTATAGTTATTTAATTTATCAAATAAATTAAATACTATATATAATAATATTATTATCTATAAATAATATTATTCTTATTTCGAATTTAATAATATATATATATATATATATATATTTTCACCCTAGATTAAATGCAATATTCATTAAATCTTATATATATATAGGATTCAATGAATCGGACACTTTTGCTCGTGTTCGGCTATTCTTGTGTGCGACCACAACGGGTCCACATGAGATTGGCAGCGGGCTAATACTGTATCATCCCACAAGTCGCAAGCGTCCTCTAGCAAGACATTGCGACTACCCAATTCATATGGGGATCGATACTATGATACAACCTATCGTACAACCATGTCACGTCCCTTTTGTCACGCGATAATTTGGTCAAGGATGAGGCATGGATAATGTCAACTTCCTTTTCTTGACCATTACTTTCTAGATTCTCGAGTAGTTTAATAAGTGAAATGGAAACTCCTTTCCATCACAGTACGGCCGTACATTTCTTAGACTCACTCATCGAGGGGCCCAGTATTATCTCTCTACTAATGTGAGGGACAAATTCCATCTTGACCATTCACATTCCTCTCCATGAGAACCACTGATCCCGATCCAAGCCTTTATCATCACCCGGTCAAAGGTGACTTTTGACTAGGTCAAAGAACATTGACTCATCATGTAGGAATCCATGATGATCTCGGTCATAGGGGCGTTGTGACGCGGTTATACATGAGAAAAGCTTATGACTCGATCCACGCAGAACTTTCTCATAGTGGGTGGTCCGATACGGTACTCTTACAAGTGCCCATGACTTTGACTCGTATCTCCATACTCATCAAAGTCATATCGTCTTATTTCATCTTCGCTCCCGCGTAGATGACCGACCAGAGGACATTTAGGATAATCTATAAGATATATCCAGGGATCAGCTATCACTATAAACATGCAAATTGAAATGATAACTTAAAAGAGAATACTTTAATAAACATAAATGTCTAAAGTACAATGACTTGCCCTAGGGCATAATTTCCAACACGTTAATGACGCCCTTAGGAGCTAACTGACGGAAGGACTAACGTGGTATGGCTTTTGATTTCCTAGGGATGACGGGACGAGTTATTTTTATTGAGGGACCAAAAAGGTGTCCGTATTTTTTTCCAGGGACCAAATTGGGTATTTACTCTTCTTTAATTTCTTACCCTTTCTTTCCTCTTAAGGATGCAATCACCATAAAAAGTAAGCAATCAAACAAAACACAACATAATTAAAACAAGAGGGGGAACGATATATGTGAATAGTGTATATTGCCACTATATGCAATACAATGCAAAACATATCGCAGAATCTTAGAATCTAATACCAAATTGTAAAATCATTTACTTAAAACTCCATTTTCCATACACTTAATCAAATCTTCTGATTATGAACAATACTATTGCACAAAAGAGAAAACTTAAACCCGAAGGTCTACCATAATCGAAAAAATTACAACTCATCTTTCAAAAGTTAACCATGGTAGAAAAAGAGTTCAGCTAACCATTTGAAAATACTACCATGGTAATAAAGGATTTAAATCCTTCCAAATATTTGTCCATGATGGAAAAGAATAGACTAGTCATTTAAAATTTATCATGGATAATAAAACGCTTCTCATTGCTTCACAAATTAAACGATAATTAATCAAAACACTTGGGACTTGAACTTCTCGAAGTCCAGAATATAATTATTCAACCACAAGCCCAATATCAAACTCAATTATCAAAATACTTAAACAACAATTTTTTGAAATATTCCCACAGTCCCCCTCAAGTTGGATTATGGATGTTAATCATGTTTAACTTGCTTATACAACTTTCAAATGCATGTTTGAGTAATCCTTTTGTAAAGGCAGAGGCTGTTGACAATGTTGGGAGTTGGCTCATTAGAGAGTAGCGGATACTCGACAATATTGGAAGTTACCACCAGAAAAATTCTCTGATTATTAACGAGAGACTAGGCAGTGGCGATCACATGAAGCAAGGGTGACATTGTGATCAGACGGATCGAAGATAAAGGTCTCACAACTGCTTGGGGTTCCAACAACACCATTCCTCTGGTTCTCATCCCATGAATTTGACAAATGACAGCTTTGTCCCTGTCGAAAAACTGCATCGCTTTGATATAACTTGATAGCAACCTTTTAGGTCTTGGATAAGATCATCAACTTGATTGGGACTTAATGGCAAGTGGGTCGACACTGAGATCGAGACAAAGATTGATGGAGAGGAAGATGGAGGATGTCAGAGAGTTCGACGTCAAACAGACAAGACACCAAGATTGAGAGAGAAATTATAGGGTGCCGATGCTGGTTCCAGAGAGAGCCGATACTGACAAAGGTTGATGTCGAGAGAGTCAGAGGACGAATGAAGGGCCATTCGAAGATGACAGTGGTCGATTCAGGAACTCTTTTATTGGCCGAGATGATTGAGAGAGCGATTGACAAAGAATTTTTGGGTTGAGGATAAGCCAATATTGCCAATAACAAGAAGAAGGTTTATGAGTGTTAATCTCAACACTCAAGGAGGAAAAACAACTAGATGGTAGACTTGCCACTATAGAAGGGTGTTCTTTCTTCTTCTTCTTCTTCTTCTTCTTCTATGAGTGTTAATCTCAACGCTCAAGGAGGAAAAACAACTAGATGGTAGACTTGCCACTATAGAAGGGTGTTCTTTCTTCTTCTTCTTCTTCTTGTTCTTTCTTCTTCTTCTTCTTCTTCTTCTTCTTCTACTTCTTCTATGAGTGTGAGTGTTCTTCTTCTTCTATGAGTGTTAATCTCAACGCTCAAGGAGGAAAAACAACTAGATGGTAGACTTGCCACTATAGAAGGGTGTTCTTTCTTTCTTCTTCATCTTCATCATCATCACCATTAGCCTAAGATATAATATATAATATATCCATATCTAATCCTAAGATATAATATATATCAAACTTAATAATAAGATAATCTTCTTTTTCTTCTTCTTATTCACCATTAGCCTAAGATATAATATATAATATATCCATATCTAATCCTAAGATATAATATATATCAAACTTAATAATAAGATAATGATTAATCTAAATAATCCATAATATTCCCACATTATTCAAATCATTTTCTTATACATGTCAAAATATCTAAATTTCCAACTCATACACATACATACATACATACATACATACATACATACATTTCACAATTCAAATCGTAAAGTTCCACAAGGAAACTTCTATCAAAATATTCATCAACCTCATGATAACTTTTTCAATCTCAATAAACATTTCAAAGTACTCCTTAATATTTTTATTCAACATCCATGTACTATTTTCATGCTCATAATGATTCACAAAATACTCATAAATAATATACCAACACACATAACAAGTGGAAATTGATTATCTTCTCGTTAAGCAATGAGATATTACCACAAGCAATAAGCCTCGTGCCAACAATTTACAATCAATCTGCACCATTGCATAACCACATTAATGACTCCAAGAGTTACTTGGATAATTTATTAGTATTATATATACATATTCATGATTTACACACACCCCCCACCATATTGAACAATAGGAATAGTTAGTTTGTAATTTTAAAGTAAATAGAAATTATCAAATCTCTCATAAACCATAACTAACCATTTAAACACCAAATTATATTTTCTCTATTCATTGAAATGATTCAATTGAAACTTGAACAACTCCCTAATAGCTTTCTTTAACAAAATCCAAAAATTCTCAAATTTAAGACTCCATTAAAATTCCAACCTTCAAATTTCAAGCTTAAATATCAAATCTAAACCATCAAAAATTCAATAATACTTCCAACAGACCCAATTCATTCATTTAACTCAAATATAATGGTGAAAATATCATATATGTCAAAAACCCTAAACTTCTTAAATACAAATTAAATTTTTAAATCCTCAAGACAACTAATAATTAAATCTAACCCCGTAGAAATTGACTATTAAAATAGTTCTATAATCCAATGGCCATATATTGTTAAAACTCAACATCTGCTTCAAACTCTAACCCAAAAATTTGTTGTAATCACCTCAAAAATATACCCATTAGAAAGAACAAGTTGAATAGAACAATGATTATGAAGAGAGTTTTATGATTAGAAGTGATTTTACTTACCAAGAAGAAAAAGAACGTTGCATTGTGACATGACAGCCTCTCTAATTCTCTCTCTCTCTCTCTCTGTCCAAAAGTTTACTGATTCGTGGAAGAGGATTTTTTTGGTAATATATTGGCAAGCCAAAAGCTTAAGGTTAACAAAAGTCTGAGATTAGACTACATCCCCTAACCTCATTGACATTCCGCCACACTCAAGATTTACTAAGTCCACACATTCAATAGGTTGTGATGAAATAATTACAAAATCATGATTCATCTCTTGAGCCGATCGTGCTAAATAATCAACACATCTTAATGCTTCCCTATAAGTATGACTAATCTGTAGATCCTTGTATGAAAGGATAAGGGATCTTACCTCTTGTATTTCATCTCTCACAGGATGACCCTGCCCACAGTCAAGTAATAGCAAATGAATAGCATCCAATGAATCAGTATGGAGCATGATTTTCTTGAAATCCAATTGTTTGCATAGTATAAGGCCCCTGTAGATAGCATGGATTTCCGCAGCAGTTGACTTAGTATGCCCTAACTTCTGTTGAAACTCACATATCCAATTTCCCTGGTGATCTCTAATCACTCCTCCACAAGTTGCCTGTCTATTGTTCCTGTACGATCCATCCACATCCACCCGTACATAACCAGGATTCGGGGGACGCCATCTCACTTTTGCTCTGTTTGGTATATGCATAATTAGATGTTTGAAACGGCCATGCGCCACTTGTAACGCCCGTCCTAAATGCCCCTTTATCTATCAGAGTTATAGTGCATAGGCATCGAAATAATTTAGACGACTTAATTGCGGAATAAAAATTTCATAAAATAACTTTGTTTAAAACATGAGGGTAAATTTTTCGCGATTTGAATCCATCCTATCACGAGTGACATCTATCCCATAGTGGGATGTTAATACATTAATCCAAAAATAGATAAATGATAGAAGAATTAATACAGTCCACTACTTATACTATCATAAAAGTCCCTTTTGCTGTAACCCTTACAGCTGCATTTTTCCTCTTGATCCCGATCCACTACCTGTCTCTTTCATGCTGTCTGGAGTTCAAATGAATGAACCCCAAGGAAACAGTTAATCTCATATGCATGTATGAAATATAAATCATAATATAACACATGTATAGGCATAGAATAATTCACAATAAATAAGTCGCACCATAACCGAAGTTATCGGCCAAGGACTGCAGCCCTTTAGGACACACAGCCCTATGGGACACGCAGCCCAAAATCCATAGCTAGGAAATAAACATGTAAATCATCTAGCAAACATGAGCAGTCATACATGAATACATACATAAAAGCTAACAAGATAACAGTTACCCACCTTAAGCTTGAATCCTTACTTTGTCTGAATGTGTTGGGATCAGTATAGGTGTCAAGGTATGTCTATAAACGTTTATCATTGTTATTAGTCACTTCTTGCGTCGTAAAGTAACTAACTACGTGAATTAACTTTTAGAGGATTAAAAATGGATTAACCCCTAAAAATTCCCTTACTAATAATACCCTTTTTAATTATCATTAATTAATAATAACACCCTTTTATTTATGATTAATTAATAACTCTCTTTATTCTTTATTCCCTTTTTACTAATAAATAGTAATATTATTTTTTATTATTTATCTATTTTATTACTTATTTCCTTTCCTAATAATAATAATAATAATTTTATTATTATTATTATTATTATTTTACTATTTATTGGTATTTCTCTATAATTATTTTAAACTCTCGTGAGGCTATCATAACACTTTAAATTAGGAATTTAATAAATGCTCACACCACGTAAAATATGCTTCACTATATATATATATATATATATATATATATATATATATATATATAGTTTTAGGCTCCACATTATATATTCAAAATAAAAATATATGTATATACAAAATCCACAAAACCCACGTAAACATATGCTTCCTAATAGCAACTTAATATATATATATATATATATATATATAAAATACCCGATTTTCGGTTTACCGAAACTCTTGTATTTTAAGGAATATGTGACCATATCAAATTGGTTAACATATGTGACATAGAGTCACATAAAATAATGGTTATTTTAAGTCTAAAAGAGCCATGGAAAGATCATAAAAACACTTAATTAAATTAGGTGTCGGTTAGCAAATAATAGGCAAATAAGCTTTGCACTAATTGAGATTAGTGGCATAATTCTTCAATTTAATTATGGGCAAATTAAAGTCATCATCATTATTGAAATAAAAGGGGGCTGATTATATTTAAAAATAATTGAGCCAAAGAAGATGAAATAATACTGGGTTAATAGTACATAAATATACTTGATTAAATAAGCAACCAATTGTACATTGGCATTTGACATTAAAGGATACTTAAGCACTTGATTTGAGAGTTAATTGAAGCTTATTAAATCTGCCCCAAAGTTATAAAAAATGTGCAGCATGTGGGGGGATGATTTAGATAAGATTTTATAGTAATTAACACACAATTACACATTGAAAAGTCAACAAAAGCAACTAACCAATGAAAAATCAAAGAAATGAGCTTAATCCTTGTGAAATTAAATGGACCAATGGGAGACTTGAGCCATGGATTAAGGGTGAAGATTAAAACTTCTTGATTAAGTTTATATCCGAATGATGAGAGGAAAGATGAGGTCTTGGTTCTCTTGGATAATGACCATTTTAACCCTTGAGCTTTGCCTATAAATAGAAGGCTTCTCCTCCTCAATTCTTCACACTAAACTCATATCAAGATGGTTGATTTTAAGAGAAGAGTGAAATTCTTGGAGCAAGAAGGAGGAAGGAGAAGCAAGGTTCTTCAAGAGGTAAGTTCTTGAGTTTTAGCTTTTAATTCTTAGTATAAATGTTAGTTTAATCTAGAAAATTAGGGAATAAATTCCTATACTTGTTTTTAGGCCTCCTTGCATTGAAAAATGCCTAATGAGGTAAAAACATGGTAGGAAATAATTTTTGGAAATCAATAGATCAAGATTGTGAAAATTGTAGAATTTTCGGTTTAAAATTCTATCTTTGGCAGACGAAAATTAAGGCTATTATTTTATGCAGTAAATGAAGTCATTAAATCATGAAATTTTACATGAATAAATTAGACATGTATGAATTTCCAAATATTTAAATTATGTATCATTTTGAGTTCAATACAAGGAGTAACATATTTTTGAAGTTTAGCCTTTTTTCTGGGATTAAAACTGAACAGCGTTGGAAAACTTAAAACCTGGGAATGATTCTTGATGTTCTAGCTTTTGGAAATATTTTTCCTTGAAAATATACATGTCAAGGGTCATGAGGAAGTGTTCAGTACTCAAAAATGATTTTTCTAGAATTAATTATGACTTTTCAAAGTTGCTGCAAAATCTGCCCAGAAAATCCAGCATTTCGTTTTTAAGAAAATGTGAGGGAAAATTGTAATAACAAATCCACCAATGGTAGAAATGTCAAAATGGGTGAAAATGTCATTTTTGATATTATTCTAGGAAATATAATATTAATTATACATGAAAAAGGAAATAATCCGACGGTAACATTATAGGATATTCAAGAAGTCCGGAGTCGGATTCAAAACGTTGAGCATGTTGGTGTTACACGGTGAAAGGTACGTTCGCGTACTAGTAACTTTAATCACCTATATCTTGTATGATTATATATGATTGAATGATTCATGAAGTGATGGACAAGACTAGGTCTTGGGTCATGCACTGTGACTAAGTTTATGGCGCTTAGATCACCTGTTTATATATATTCAGCTTTATACAGGTTATAGTCGTGATAACGCCGTAGGGATGTTTTCCTAGCGCTGAGGACACGAGAAGCTGGCGTGGCACTGGTTAGTGCAAACGTTGCAAACATTACATTTGCTGTGTGCTATGTATTGTTGTGCTGTTAACATTACATTTGCTATGTGCTATGTATTGTTGTAACCTTATATCTGATGTGTGCTATATATGGTTAATGCTGAAATGTAATGAATATTTGTCATATATTGTTATATCTGCTATAGAGGTTAGCTGTTACCTGAGATTCAATGGGCATTGAATCTCAGCCTTGATTAAAAGTTTAGGAAAGGAACCTGGAGCTGAGAGGGCACTGATGGATGGAGCCGTGAAGAGGCACCGGTCGAGACGGAAGTCGGAAGAAGTCTAATAGGACTAGTTCTGGCATGAATCCGATAGAGTTGTTTCAAACCATTTGGTGCCGAAGGCAGGGCTAGTCTATGTGGTTTAGTCAATAAGTCGCCGTGAAAGACGAGGAGACTTCCACTAGACAGCTACCTGGCCAATGGGTTTGATTAACTATATTGGGTTCTAAGCCACAAGTCTAGTTAAGGCTTGGTTTAAGGATGTATAGTTACTATGTTAAGAGATGTAATTATACAAAGTTCTGTATTATTGTATCACATGAATATTCCTTCGGGATTTTTAATATACCAGCTTATGCCTGAGCATTTTATATCAAGTTACTCATTGTCCAAACGTAAGTGCATTCTCTCCGTTCCTCATAACTCTGAGCTGTAGCACCTCAAACTCTGTCGATTTTCCTAAAACTAAGTGTCAACCGACATAATTTGAAGTATGGAATTTGGGGTGTTACAATATATGTGTGTATATATATATATATATTTATATCTTGCGTATGAATATATAAGTGGCTTACTGTGTGTGTTTAACTATATATATTAGCTACTGCATGCCATATGAATGCTTATATATATAACAAAAGTTTTTATTCATTTTTATTTCCTAGTGCAGCGGCTACATGAACACACACACATATATATATAACTGCAGATTTTCCTAGTGCAGTGGCTACATGAAAATATAACCTAAAGGTATATATTTTTACACTTTGACAGTGTGTTTTTCTTCTCTGTTCTATATGTGTGCAGTGACGCTAATATATATCTTATATAAACAACAAGCCTAGCGTTTGATATCAGATCCCAAAGTCTCAAACTCAGAAACACTCACTGGGAAAAGAAAAGAAAAAGGGACCGATAACTTACTTTCAACCTTCGGTGTGCGTCGCTGTGATCTCCGCTGGAGCAGAATACCTTGTTTTCAACACCGTTATGCAGAGGAGGATGATTGACTTATGTTGGACTCTCTCACTCTCTCGGACTCACTCTTTCCCCTATGTTTTCTCCCTATCATTCCCTTCCACGTTCTAGCTCTCACTCTTGGCTCAATGTTTCTGTCTCAGCTCGGTTTCGTCAATGCAGATGGATGAAAACCAGGAGACATGGTTATATAATGAGTTGTTGGTCTGGACCAAGGAGGAATAAAAACAACTGTCAACGCTGGGTTCGAGGAAAAGGTATGGCGTGAACGGCATTGTGTTTCTCTTCTTTTCTTTTCCGCTGCGTCTCAAGCCTTGGCCGCGTGAATCAGAGAAAGTTGTTTTACTGATATATTCTTGCAGTTGCATGTGTACAGTAGGTATAGGAGGTTGGAGAATAGATGGATTGGGCTTTGATGTTTTGGGTTGAATATTGTTTTTTCCTGGTCACGTGTTGGAGTTGGAGGGATTTAGTGAATAATAGAGGATGTGTATATAATGAGTGTTGGGCCAAAGGGATAAGGAAGGACTGATGTTAATATGATGGCTTGGTTTGGGTTAGTTTGGGCCAAGAGTTGAGAATAATGGGTTTGTGTATATAAATTAAAACTAATGGGTTGAGTTGGGGAGAAGCCCATTAAAGTTATCCCACTTGACCCCACAAGTCTCTTATTTGTGATTTAGGGCCTTTACTCATTTAATTGTAATTATGGAAAATAAATTAAAAATTTAATCCTTACTTCCATTTAAGGATTTTCTTTCTCAATTAATTCCTTTAGGCCATAAAATATTAATTCCATAATTTTTAGGCTTAAATTACTCCTTACTTGAATTTACTCTTTTTCCCAAAATAAACTAATTAAGGGGAAAATAAGCCTACATTTCCAATAATTAATCTCATAATTATTTTAAACCAAAATTACATAATTAATTCTCATAAAATATCTAAATTTCAAATCCCAAAATTTGGGATGTTACACCACTCCTTCCATTAAGTAGAATATACATCTTTTTGTAATCGCTCTTGGGCGATCTCATGTGCCTTCAAACACTTTTGTACACCTATTCTTCTAGAGAAGCCAACACACAACACCAAATGTTCTGTGCCAAGGCCATCTAGCAGTAAGCCTACCAGATAGAAGAGGATGTTTTGAATTTAACCAATTGTTGATTATAATGTGCTCCCCTTGGCATTTTTTTTAATACTCAAAATTATAATGGGCCAAGGCTAACTTGGGTCCATTCTACTCATTTCTTTTTTCTTTTTAAATTCCTTCTCCTTATTTCCTCACACTTAATTGCTGGGATTCGTACAGGCAGCGGAAGGAATTCATCCAATAAAATTCACGAATCCCATCGAAGAGGATCTATCAACGGCGTTTAAATCAGATTAGTCAAAACCGTACCTTGCTTACTGGTGTGCGTCTTGTTTGATCAACAGGAGCCGACTGAACGAATCTACTCCCTCTACCGGTATCCTCACGAAACAGAACTCCAACATCGACGGCAGCGTGCTAGCGCCTTCAAGGTCTCAGTTTCTCTTCTCTAGGGTTTTTCTTTTTTCGCGGCTTTCTAATATGTCTTGCGAATTGTCTCTTAGGGTTTTCAAACCCTAATAGGCGTATTATATATTCAAAATTAATCTTTATTAATTTTGAAATTTGAATTTGGATTACAATAATATTAATTAAATTTGTCCAAGAGAGATCTAATCTAATCTATTTATTTAATCTGAATTAAAAGCTTGCTGATTTAATTTATCTTTATAAATTAAATCTAAGATATGATATCCATCTCTGTTTAATTAAATTTGAGATACAATATCTCAATTTAATTAAATCGAAATATGATATCTCAATTTTTTTTAGTTATTTAATTTATCAAATAAAACAACTAAAACATAATAATATTATTATCTACATAAATAATAATAATATTATTTTTGAATTTATATAATTTATTATATATATATATATCTATCCACCCTAGATTAAACTTTGTATTCATTATTGCTCGTGTTGGGTTATTCTTGTGTGCGACTCTTTAGGCCCACATGAGATTGGAAGCGGGCCAATACTGTACCAGCCCACAAGTCGTAAGCGGCCTCTAGCAAAACATTGCGACTACCCAACTCATATGAGGATCGATAATACGATACTACCTATTATACAACCATGCCACGTCCCTTTTGTCACACAATAATTTGGTCAAGGATGAAGCATGGATTGTGTCATCCTCCTGTTCTTAACCATTACTTTCTCAAATCTTGAGTAGTCTAACAATTTAAATGAAAACTTCTTTCCATCGTAGTATGGTCATACATTTCTTAGACTCACTCATCGAGTGGCCAGTATTATCTCTCTATAAATGTGAGGGACAAATTCCATCTTGACCATTCACATTCCTCTGCATGAAAACCACTAATCCCGATCGAAGTATTTATCATCACCCGATCATAGGTGACTTTTGACTAGGTCAAAGATCAACAACTCTCATGTAGGAATCCATGATGATCTCAGGTTAAAGGGCATTGTGACGCAGTTATACATGAGATAAGCTTATGACTTAATCCATGCAGCTTTCTCATAGTGGGTCGGTTCAGCACCTTGTACTCTTACAAGTTCCTAAGACTTTGATTCGTATCTCGATATCTCATCAAAGTCATACTGGTCTTATTTCATCTTTGCTCCCGCATAGATGACCGACCAGGGACATTTAGGACAATCTTTATGATACGTCCAAGGATACATCATCATAATAAACATGCAAATAATATGATAACTAAATGGAGAAATACTTTAAATAACAATAATGTTTAAAATACAATGATTTGTCCCTAGGGCATAATTTTCAACATTAATAATAATAATAATAATTCTTTTTCTGTTTTTATTTTTTAAATATCAAGTTAGTTGATAAATAAAATCCTAATATTATTTGTATCTTAGGAATAAACATTGGGATGTTGCACTTTAACCTAAACATTCCCTCTCAATTGCTCTCTCTCTCTCTCTCTCTCTCTCTCTCTCCTAATCGCTTATTTTCTCAGTCATCTTCATCGGTCTCCATGCTCCTCCTTCATGTCAAGAACGAAATATAGATATGAGTTTCTTGTTCGTTGTTGTGTTTCACGGCGAGTGCCGGCAATTAGACAACTGACCTAACGATTCACTAGATTATCTTGAGTGTTAGAATCCAATGTTTTGCTGATAGCAAACCTTATGTATAATGTTTTTCAAGATCAAAATGTTTTTGAGCTTCTCTAATATTTCTTGCAATTATAAATCACTCAAGTAGCATTCTTTAATCACCCGAGTTCTGGCAATTTGAACTCACTCGATTAAACATATGTAGATTATCAAGTTATTTTGTGAAAAACTTGAGTTACAATGTTTTCACTCAAGTGATGATTGTTAAAATAAATCACTCGCTCAAATCCTGTAAGTTCTCACTATTGCTAAAATTGATTTTGAAAAACTTAGATGACCACTCAAGTTATATCTATTCACTTGAGTAGAGCATTCTTACTGATCACTTTTTGGAAACCCGCAAGTGAACGGTCTTATTTTTGAAAATATCTTATGAGCATTCGAATCTTTGAAGTAACACTTGAGTGATGTACGTGTTCTCCAGCTCAAAACTTACGAATGAATTGGTTTAAGTTTTGAAATTTGCTGATAAGCACTCGAGTGATGATGTGCCACTCGAATACTACTTATCACCAACTCTAAACCTGCAAGTGATTAAGTGCTAATTTTGAAAATTAAAGACTAGTACTTGAGTTATATACTATCACTCAGTGATCTTTTAATCCACTTCTAACTCACAATTTTTGATCAAGTGATAAACTATCATCACTATTAATTACTCGATTGGGTCCTAAATATCACTTGAGTTATGGTGATCAGTCGTTTGAAACCTGCAAGTAACTTAGGCTACTTTGAGAAGTTTTAAAATCATTCGAGTTAGCCTATGTTACTCTTGATTGTAACTTGCAAGTGTCATTCAAGTGTAATAGCTTATAAGTATGCATTGTCACTCAAGTTATCTCATATCACTCTAGTTGTCAAATATCACTTTCATATAACTTGCATATTTCACCTAAGTAATGTTCTTCATAGTTTTAATCAACATCTCGAATTTTTTGATACTCTTTCAAAATTGATCAAACCTTGATTATATTGTCCCTAATCATTCTTAATCATCACTAATTATATTTATATGAAGTTTATAGGAGATTAAGCCAAGGATTAAGCTCCAAAGGAAATATTACATCATGGTTGCTTTTATGTCAGAAGCATTAAGTGAAAAGTTCAATTGATACTTTCTAAGAGTAACGGGAGTATCAAGCTTCAACAGTCATTTAATTCAACTCGCTTATAAATAGAAGAGCATTCAAGATGAAGCCAACAATTTACAAGCTATATTTACTGTTACATTCATTTATCTAAGTTCTTGTAATTTGATACTCTGTTTTTTGTACTTCATTCTTCACTTCATTTGTTCTGAGTGAGAAAGATACTTCATTTTTATACAATCTGTGAGTAGCTCAAAATTGTGTAATTTTGAATGGGTATTTTTTTTTCAAGTTGTAAGGGGGAGTATTTAATCTTTGTGAGAGATTGTTCTATACTGAGGCGTCAAAGGCCCTGTGAATCTTCGAGACAATAGTGGAAATCTCAGAAGTATTCTAAAAACCAAACATAGGTCTGGTTGAGACCAAACCAATATAAATTGCTACGAGTATGTTTTTTCTTTACTCTCATTAGTAATATCTTTCTTAGTCTTTTAGATATCTATTTTTAAGTTTAAAATTTTTAATATAACCCAATTCACCCCTTTTTTTATGAAGTCCTGGCTAACACAAGGGAATCCACGTCGGCATCCAACAAAATAATTTGCAATATAAGAAAGCTCCTTTTCAATACTCATAGCACAATTACAAAAACTGGCTACACTAGAAACACGTGTTTTGAGATAGAGAGATGAAGCATGTCTTCAATTTCCCTTTCATTCTGAGGAATGAGAATGAGAGGGAAAGTATCTCAGTTATTGTTCCCTAGAAAGTAATGAAAGAGTATTAAATAAAAGTATCACTTTTTGCGCCCTATGCCTCTCTCCAAATTTAACAAAAATTTCTAGAATTCATGTGCATATAGTTTTGGAAGAGTTCATTATGTCTCTTTTATTGATTGTATCTATAGGAAATCATCCATGAGCTTGTGATCATTGGGTCCCCTGCAGCTTCAGACTCTCACAACTCCATCTAGAATTCATGTGCATATAGTTTTGGAAGAGTTCATTATGTCTCTTTTAATTTTATTGATTGTATCTATAGGAAATCATTCATGAGCTTGTGATCATTGGGTCCCCTACAGCTTCAGACTCTCACAACTCCATTAGCCGACCAATCCCTTGACTCCTGTCACTTGCCTCCGTCCAACATGCCGCTACGTGAATGTTCTTTCCTACGTAAACCATCTGGTTCTGTCCCAGTTCCACAACGCACTACTACGCGTGTTCTTACATTTGGTTCTGCTCATATCCACTCCACATCCGGTTTCGTCCCATATCTACTACACATTTGGTTCCGTCCATATCCGTTTGACGTGGTTTCTGTTCTGTCTAGATCAACGCTTGCTCCAAATTGTTTCTATCATTTGGTTTTGTTCAGATCTAGCCCACGTCTGTAACATCCCGAATTTTGGACCCTGAGAATTGAAAATAAGCCTAAAGTAGGCGAACGACTAAGCTCAGTTCGGGAAGAGTCCCAAGAATGTCGAGAGTTAGGAAGCCTCTTTGGGACTAAGTAATTCGGCTATACGGGTTAGTGGACCTATTATGTATAAGCCGTGGAATTAAAGTGCCAATGAAAAAGGGGCACAAAAGACCTATACGGTGTAAATCCGGTGGAAAAGATGTCACCCAACTATGTCCTGAGGTATAGGACAATTAGTTGAGCGAAAATATGCTGGTATAAGTAAGTATATGACATTTTCAGGGCAGTCATGGATGTCCTGCGTTTTTGGAGGAAATAAGAAGGGAAGAGTATTCAAGAAGCCAAGCAAAAGTCAAAGGTAATGATGAATTGCACGACACGTGGCGTTTTGGGGTCAGAAGTTGGATTTTCGGTAGCACGAAGTACGAGGTAATTATGAGATACTGAAATATGAGTTTCTTGCTCCCCAAGGCATTGAGTTTCGACCACTCATGATTAGGGAGAAGAGACAGCTAATCTGGCCCCACACAAGTCTAATCAGGTAGCCTGAGTAGTAAGAGAAAGTGTAACTGGCAAAAAGCAGCCGAGCGAGATCGGTTAGGGGTTTCTGGAGACGGGCCCAGACACCCATATATAGGGAAAATGGCGCCACATGGTGGGCCAGGAGAGAGAAAGTAGTGACTTGGAGAGCAAGGCAAAAGTCACATCAAGTAATAATGAAGAGAGAGAAAATAAAATAATAAGAATTAATTTGTACCACACATTTGAATCTGATGGGACAAGAGGAATGACATGTAATTATGACCCCACATGGAAATAAATGACATCATTTATGGGCAGCCAAAGTGGGTCCCACTATCTTGGAGAAGAAGGCAACCAAAATGACCATTTTACCCTTGAGTTATTATTTTGACCACTGGGTAAAAGCTTGCACCTAGTAAATCCATAAACCAGCACCCAGGGGCAGTCAAGGAATCTGATTTTAAGGGACTAGGAGGCGCCACATGTCTGCCCAAGAATTCTCTAGAATTTCTTGGAGGGCAAGCCAAAGAATTATATAAAAATCGAAAGCATCCTTCTGACCATTGGGTAATAGCAAAACTTGGACAATTCCCTTAACCCTTGGAGTCTATTTAAGGACACCCTTTGGTCATTTATTTGCTGCCCTAGGTGTGCTCAAGGTTTGGAAGGAGAGAGTGTCCACCCAAGTCTTGGTCCAAGGAGAAGAAGAAGTTATACGCAACCGAAGATTTGAGGTAAGTGCTCCACCGACAACTTCGTGTCACTTGTTTTGAGTTTCTGCCCTATGATGTTAAACGTGGATTTACTATGGGATTTTGATATTTTTGAGGTTTCCATTGAGTCCAAAACGTGATTTTGAGTGGGGATAAGTAGGATCACCTTTTTCCGAACCCGAAAAGCCCTAAGTCATGAAACTACGTAAATCTGCCAACACTTGCATTTTCTAGGCAGCGAGTGGAAATTGGTTGTTTTAAAATAGTAAATCAAGTTCAAATTATTTGAAATTTTACATGGTGAAAGTAGACATCCTAAGGATGATTTTGATATCCGATTTCATGTCATTTTGATTTTCCTACCAAGAGTTATTTGCTGTTGCAAATGACCCAAAAACAGGAACTTTGTCTCGGACCAGTGGTTTAAGTTTGGGAATAAGGGAAGGATCCGAACCCAGATAACCTTGGAAATTATTTTTCCTATAAACTAGACATCCTAAGGGTTCCATGGCCACTGATTTCATGTCAATCGGAGTTTTCTAGAATTTATTAAACATCTTTGAAGTTGGATCCCCGATTCTGGAATTTTTGACAAAGGGGCGAATTTCATCCTTTTGGAAGAGGGAACTTACATAAGCATTGTAAATGGGTTATGTTTTCTGTATCTAGGGCCGTAACGCATGTAGGATACATTTTCAACGCCAGATAGGAGTTTGCGGAATTCAAGAAAACACCAGGTAGTAACTGTTAACTCACGTATTCTATGTTGTTGTTGTATGTCTGTTTTCCATGATTGAGGATGCGAGGCAGTAGGGCCTAGTGGACTGTGTGTCCTTAGGTCGCTACCGAGCCTGAGATGCATTCGGGGTAGTTGGGGTTAAACTCCCTAGCTACTGTGTTGATCCTAGCGTTGAGGATGTGTGCGTTCGGGGTCAGTCTTGAGTGACGAGTCGACGGTACGCAGGGGTCAGGGGTTTGCCTTGTGAGGCGACTCGACGGTATGCGGTCGTCTGGGGCTTACCTTGGTAAGGTAGCTCGACGATATGCAGGCGTCCGAGGCTTGCCTCGGTAAGGCAGCTCGACGGTACATCGTTGTGAATGTGATGTGATTCTGAATGCATTTGTGATATGTGATTTGATTTCCTGATTATGGTTACTTGCATGCACTGTACACATATTGTACTTGAGTTTAACAGTTACTCCGGGGTTCAACTTTGAACTCCAAACCATTTTGAAGATACAAGGGTAAGGTAGAAGCGGCTGGAGGACCTGGAGAAGGTAGGGCTTGATGCGGAAAGATGAAGAAATAGAGGATGCCCTATTGCTTTTTGTACTTCTATATTTGGGATGATTGTATGGTTTATACTTACTGTTCAATATTTATTTTGGACGATTGTACCCTTAACCCTACGAGAATTACTTAATGTTTTTGTTTGTACCTTTACCAGTATATTGTAAGTTGTCCAAACCGATCATATGCTCTGCCGCACACACTCTGATGTTTGTTAAAGATGATTAATTAACAAATGAAAGGTAATAAGCGAAAAGGATCCCTCTAACCTGCCACCCAAAAGGGCGAGGCCGGTAGGGGTGTAACAACGTCGTTTCTGTTCCATCCAAATCGATGATGCTCCAAGTTATTTTTGCTATCTAGTTCCGTCTAGATCCAGGCTGAAGGGTAGGAATATCACCTAGAGGGGGTGAATAGGTAATCTCAATAAATTTTTGCTAATTGCACACAGATGTAAGTAAGACAGAGATAGAAAAAGGGAAATTGGCACAAGGCAATTTATACTGGTTCGGCCTAACACTTCGACCTACGTCCAGTCCCCAAATCCTTTGGGTATTTCACTAATCACAAATGGTTACAATTACACACTCTGTACTCGAGATGATCCTAATTCACTAGGACTCACTCCCTCTTACAAGTTGTTATAGTACACCCACACTTAAGGTTCCACAACCTTAAGATTTAAATCGAAAATGGAATAAGTGTTTAAATAACTCCTCACGAGTACATAAAATATGAACACTGAAGAACAATGACTATCCGAAGATATTAATGAAATAAATGAAACAGCAGATTGCAATATGTTCGAATTGAATGCACAACGTTTCGGTAGGTGAAGATTTGAATGCTTCTGGCTTTTATAGAGGACAGCAATTAATGCCCGTTGGAAAAAAGGTTAATGAGTTGTTGAGAGTAATAAATATATTCGTTGCTCTGGTTCTTCGTAATCTTCCGAGGTTGGTCAATATACTCCGTTGACATTCTTTGTTCAATTTGTCCATTGAAACTCAGATAGAATATTGACTGGAAATATTTGAAAAGCTTTGCAGTTGCTCAGAAGTTCGTATTCTACTTTCGTGCTTCGTCTCTATTTTGCATTTAATGCATCTGACACTAGAGCCGGGAAATCGGGCCAAGCCCATCGGGCCGGCCCGTTTAAACCCTGGCCCTGCAGGGCTCGGGCTTGAAAAATAGGCCAAAAATTTGAAATTGGCCCTGCAGGGCCTCGGGCTTAATCGGGCCGGCCCTGTAGGGCTTCGGGCCGGCCTACAACCCGTGCGTTTAACCGTAGCTTTTTAAAATAATAATAATAATTTCTTAGACTTCCACTTAATGAATGTGTTTATTTGTAATTACTTAGATTTTTTTAATTTAAACTATAACCTTTTTATGTTTATTATTATTACGTATTAAAACACATAATTAGTTATTATGAATTTTAAAGTAGAGATGTTTTAATATTAAATAAACACATACTTTGGTATTACAATATTATATAAGTAATAAATTATAAATATATTTAGTGTAAAATAAGTATAATTATTTTTACACAATCGATAAAAAATCATGCATGAATCGAAAGAATCTGCAGACACATATAAAATTACGAGAGGGAAATGCATTTTGTCGTGGGCATACATAAAGCAATTCCTTTGTTTCATATTTTTTGAAAAAATAGGAAAAAACATATTCTTTGTGTTTATTTGTTTTTTATTACGAATTAATGAATGTGTTTATTTGTTAAATGATTTATATTGTTTAAATATTAATGTTGATAACATTTATATGATAGATTAGAACTTTAATGATTACAATTTACTAATTATATTTCTTTAAAAAATTGAAGGAAAAATAGTTAAAATTTGGAATAGTAATTTTCAGGCCCTGTAGGGCCGGCCCTGACCCTAGTACTATCGGGCCAGGCTTTGAAAAACAGATGTTTTCCTTACCCCAGGCCCTGTAGGGCCGGCCCTGTTGGGCCCAAGCCCTGTAGGGCCAGGCCCTGTCGGGCCAGGCCGGCCCTGATTCCCAGCTCTATCTGACACAAATTTGCTTTATGAAAATGTGATGATTAAAACATGTTAATCATATCGAAAAGCACTAGCAAACGATTAAACTTGGTTAGAAGAAGTATAAATCAATAGCAATAAACACCCAAGGCATAATCAATGATTTATAGTTTACGACATCAGACATTTCAAATGACACTAGGCATTCTCGAGAATTGTTCATGTGATTCTCGAGAATCATTAAGGAATAGCTTTAAATCAGAAGACATGTCTCACTGATACTCGAGAACTCCTGTGATCATTCTCGAGAATCATTCTTAAACTCAAACTAGAAGTGTGTGTGCCAGAACGCCTTTCGATCATTCTCGAGAATCTCCATATAGATTCTCAAGAACCATTCTTGAGAATTGATTTACAATTCTCGAGAATTACTCGAGGAAGCTTTATCTCAGTGAATATCAGATGAGGCATTCGACCATTCTCAAGAATCTTTCTGAAGATTCTCGAGAGCCATTCTCGAGAATCACATCAGAGAACTCTTCTGTTTTGTGATTCTGACTCAGTCGTTCTCGAGAATTACTTAAGCATTCTCGAGAACCATTCTCAAGAATCTACTAACTATTCTCGAGAATCATTTGCACAGAGAGCTTTGCGATGGTGAACTTAACTACCATTCTCGAGAATTACTTCCTGAACTCTTGAACACAGATAGGTTTGAACAGTGATAATAATTGAGAAACAATTTTAAACATGTTAAACCTGATTCAAAACACTTTCAAAACTTAGACTTTTGTTATCATCAAAATATTAGGAGCTAACACAAGCCACTCTAAATCATGTTGTTTTCTACCTCAGCTACCAATTCCACCTTGGGATCCTCTATTGTAGCCCTGAGACTTTACTCAACAAGTCTATCACTTCCAATTTTTAGTAGACAAACTCAAGTTGTCAAACCAATTTGAGTTTGATGGGGTGCTAATATATTATATATATTATGTTGATATTTGATATATTCTATACTATATAAATATGAGATATTATTAATTAGATTAGATTATATTGGATTCTCAGGTTAGTTTATTAGGTTATGGTGTGCCTATATAAAGACTTATTTGTACTCTCATTCATTTTAAAAATTCAATTATAGTTAGAGGCTCTTATTTCCTCTATATTATAATCCTTCAAGTTAGCTAAGTCGATGTTTTATAGCTACTCTCAAGCCCGAGTAAAGGAGGAGGGTTGTGTTATGCCACGACAAACAACTTAAAACCCTGTCAGATCTTTTATGAACATGGATCAATGAAGAAATTGTGCTAATGCTAGGTTGTTGCCTGTAATTAACACGTTGTATGGCTTAAGTACAGTGATAAGTGAGTAAGAGCTGCTGCATCGACGCCTAGGTATAGTGTTAAATGAGCAAGGGCTACCACTCTCTTTTGAACGGAGGTAGCTAAAGAAGCTAGTTTAGGAGAGCAAGATCAGATTTAGCACTTGGAACATTAGATCTTTGAATGAAAAGTCTATGGAGGTGGTGGGGGTAATGATAGATTGTAAGATTAACATCTTGTGCCTCCAATAAACTAAATGGAAGGGAGAAGGGTCTTGGGGAATCAATGGTTTCAAGCTTTGGTACACCAGAAATGTAAATGCAAGGAATGGTGTTGGTGTCATTGTTGATAATGATGAATGGAGAAGAATGTGGTGGAAATTAAGAAAATTGAGTATAGAATCATATCCTTAAAAATGATTATTAGGAAGATACAATCAACATTATCAGTGCGTATGCACCTCGAGTAGGCGCGAAGATGCATATTAGGGAACAATTTTGGGAAGACATGGAGCGACTGATTGGGAGCATTTCGCTAACCAAACAGATTTTTATTGGTGAGGATCTTAATGGACATATTGGTAAGGTGATAGAAGCACATTCAAGGGCTCATGGTGGTTTTGATTTTGGGGAGCTTAATAATGAAGGCAAATCTATTATTGACTTCTTCCTAACATATAACCTCAAGATTGTCAACACTTTCTTTAAGAAGCGGGAGGAGCATTTAATCACGTACAAGAGCAGAGGAAGAAGGACAAAATTGACTTCTTTTGTTAAGGAATCTTGACTGAAGACTTTTTACTAATTGCAAGATGGTCCCTAGGGATGGCGTGACTATAAAACATAGGGTTTTAGTCCTTGATGTGCGTATTAAGTGTATGAAACAAAAGTGCTTCAAGTTTTAAACCCAAGGGTCAGGTGGTGGTAGTTAAAGGGGGAGAAGCAGGAAATATTCAAGAGAACTCTTTTGCAGGAGGAGATGTGAGAGTTACAAGGAAATGCTAATATCATGTGGGAGAATATGATTGAGAAGGTTCATAAGGTTGCTAAAGCCATTTTGGGAGAATTGAAAGGTTTTGGTCAGCTAGATAAAGAGACTTAGTGGTGTGATGAGTCTATTTAAGAGAAAATAAAAAATAAGAAAGATCGTGTAAGAAGGCACTTAGTGAAAATTGGGAAAGGTAATGATGCTGAAAAATGGGAAAGGTACATACACTTGTGTAATGATGCTGAAGATTGGGAAAGGTATCACTTGACTAAAAAGGAGACTAAGAAGGCACTTAGTGAAGATCGTGTCAAAGCATATGAGAAATTTTATAAGGAGCTAGGGATAAAGGCTAGAGAGCGTAAGATTTACAAGATGTCAAAGAATAAGGAGAGAAAAATAAGAGACTTGAACCAAGTGAGGTGTATAAAGGACAAAAAAAGTAAAGTTTTGGTTACTGATGGAGATATTAAGAATAGATAGGAAGCCTACTTTTATAAGTTGTTCAATGGTGGAGGAGGAGGGTCGACTTGTGACATGGAGGATTTGACAACTCGAGAAGGTGAGCTTAATTTGTCATCTTATTGCAGGATTTGAGTTGGTGAGGTTAAGGAAGTTCTTAAGAAAATGGAAAATGGTAAAGCTGTTGGATTTGATGGTATTCCTATTGAAGTTTGGAAATGTTTAGCTGAATAGGGGTGTTATGGCGTTCAAAGTTATTTAATGAGATTCTACAATCCAAGAAAATGTCTGATGCTTGAAGAAAAAGTACTTTGATCCCTATTTATAAGAATAAAGGAGATTTAGATTGTGCAAACTACAGAGGATTAAGCCTATGAGTTACATAATGAAACTGTGGGAAAAGGTAATTGAACATAGGTTGAGCCTGTAGACTGGTGTTTCTGAGAACCAATTTGGGTTCATGTCAGCAATGTCCACGTAGAAGCGATTTATTTACTTAGGGGCTAATGGAAAAATATCAAAGCAAAGGAAGGGACTTGCATATGGTTTTCATTGACTTAGAAAAGACGTATGATTGTATGCTAAAATATGTACTTTGAAATGCCTTGGAAAAGAAGGGGGTGTGTGTTGCATCTATCAAAGCCATTCAGACATGTATGACGGGGTAACAACCAGTGTTAGAACGCTTAGAAGTGAGACAAAGGACTTTCCTTTAAGGATTGGTCTACATCAAGGATCAGCTTTGAGCTCTTATTTGTTTAACCTAGTGGTCGACGTTCTAACTGAGCTTATCAAAGAAGAGATCCCTAACTTCATGGTTTTTGGTGATGATATTGTTCTGTTGGCTTAATTAAGGGAGGAGATTAATTCTAAACTTGAGATATGGAGAAGGGCTTTGGAGTCAAAGGGTTTTCGTCTAAATAGGAGCAAAACAGAATATATGCATTACAAGTTTGATAAGAGATAAGTGAGAAATTTTGTGGAGGTTAAATTGGGAGAACAAGCCATTCGACAAGTGGCAAAGTTTTGATATTTGGGATCAATTATTCAACAAGATGGTGAAATTGATGAAAATGTAAATCATAGCATTTAGGCTAGGTGGTATAAATGGAGAAAAACTACTAAAGTTATTTGTGAACGAAAAGTTCCTAATAAGAAAAAAGGTAAATTTTATCGCACTTGTATATCACCAACAATGCTATATAGTAGTGAATGTTAGACTTTAAAATAACAACATGAACATAAAGTGGGAGTAGTTGAAATGAGGATACTAAGATAGATGTGTGGTCATATAAGTAAAGATACGATTCATAATGATCATATACATGAACGAGTTGGAGTGACAACTATTGAGGAGAAAATGGTAAAAAATCCTTTGAGATGGTTCATACACATCTAAACACGGCCATTGGGTACGTCGGTGAGAAGAATCGATCAGGTAGTATAGGATCCTCTAAAAAGAGGTAGAGGAAGACCAAAGCGAACCATCAATGAGGTTATATAATGGGATCTGTTGGTTAATAATTTGTCTAAGGACTTGGTTTTCAATAGAGCACAATGACGTTGAACGATCCATAAAGCTAACATCACCTAATGGAATAAGACTTTGTTGTTGAATAATCCTTCAAATTGACATGCTAGATTCAGTATATAATTCACATCACTCTCCTCTCTCTCTCTCTGTTCTCTCTCCTTTTCTCTCCTTCCCTCTTCATTCTACAAGCCCCCTAGCACAATCATTGTTGAAGTTCTGTTCTAAGCAATGCAGAAAACTTTATTATTTTACTGAGGCAATAGTGCCTGTTGGAATAATATACATTTATTATTATCTTATTATTATATTAGATATAGATATATTATATCATATCTTATGATTAGATATAGGTATATTATATCTTAGGATATTTCCTATTATATCTCAATCAGTTTGATTGATTTTGATTTGATTAGATTTTATGAGATTCTAGGGTTAGGTCTAGGTTTGCCTATATAAAGGCTTTTATATACTCTTTCTGATTAAGAGATTAATTAAGAATTATATTTCTCTCTCAAAGTCCACATGGTATCAAAGCTAGATTGATCTTGAAGACAAAAGAGTTCAGTTTTGTCCGTCCGGCGATGGTGACTCACTGCTCACTCTAAAACTTTATCTCCTTCATGCTCCACCGTCATTGCTTCGAGTATTGAATCAAGGGAGAGTTGGAGAGGCTGCAAGTCACCAGCGCCACTTTCATCGTCGTCGTCTGTTGTTAGCCAGTCATTGGAATATCTTCATTTGAGTGTCTGGTTCCTTCTGCATCAGTAAACAGAGTGAGAACGAGAGAGAAAGGAGAATACGTGTTCTGTCGTTGACGCTATCTTGGAACACGCGCCACCCCACCGACATCCCCACCTTCCGATCGGCGAACGCCTAAAATTTGGTGGTCGTCCGAAACTTCTATGACGGCGCGTGGTGTTCACGCGCTTGGCAGACTCACGGTGATGGCGCGTGATGGCGCGTGAGATGATATTTTCTCCGGCGACTTCCTATTTCAGTCTCCTCTTCTCATTTCGGGCCATTTCCGGTGATTGTTGCATCTTTCGGTGAATGTTTAAATTTTCCGGTGAGATCTCCGGTGAGAATTTCCACATTCCGGCGACTTCATCGTTTTCTGATTATGAAGCACAACTAATATTCAACCCTAGTAATGTTTGGGGCACAGTTCTTCATCAACATCATCATTGGTGGTAGTTCCTCGTCATCGTGCCTCTCATCTCGTCGATGACCGGTCCGTCGTCGTTTACGCACGCTTCTTCATCAACATCATCGTTGGTGGTAGTTCCTCTGTCATCATGCCTCTCATCTCATTCGACGACTGGTCCGTCATCCTCAACTTGTGAGCACAGTTCTTCATCAACAACCCATCTCCTCTTCGACGCTGTCATCGTCGTCGAGCCTTTCATCGTCATTGGTGGTAGTTCCTTTGTCATCGTGCTCCTCAACTTGTCAGACGACCGTCCCGTCGTCTTCAACTCCTCCAACGACGGTCGCGTTTGTCATCGCCGCCCATCAAACTTGTCGCGATCCGCCCCATATCTGCTTCTCTCTAAATAGGCCTCTGAGACTCAAGAAGTACAAGCTTAAAGGGGAGTGTCAGTAGTATAAAGTTGTATAAGCAAGTTAGATATGATTAACATTCATGATCCAACTTGAGGGGGAGTGTTGGAATAATATACATTTATTATTATCTTATTATTATATTAGATATAGATATATTATATCATATCTTATGAATAGATATAGGTATATTATATCTTAGGATATTTCCTATTATATCTCAATGTTTGATTGATTTTGATTTGATTAGATTTTATGAGATTTTAGGGTTAGGTCTAGGTTTGCCTATATAAAGGCCTTTATATACTCTTTCTGATTAAGAGATTAATTAAGAATTATATTTCTCTCTCAAAGTCCATAGTGCCCAACTCTGTTTTTAAAGAGAAATTGGGGAGGAGCATATGGTTCGATGCAATAATTTCTATATATCAAGGATAGCTTACCACAAAACCTGCTGATGATGCAAACTTAGATAATCCCAATCATTTGAAGCACGACGGCATTTTTCAAATTCAATGGAGCAAGATTAATCCTTCATTTCAGGTTAAATTCAATATTTAGACTTGGATAAAAGAGAAACTTGCCGACAATGGCACAAAAGAACATCACACGCACAAATGTGGCATTTCATAAACAGCAAACTAAATTTGATTTATACATGATTAAAGCAATACAAGGACGACACATTTTATCCACCCAAAATTTTAATTTACAAGGCGCACAAAGGTTTAAAATTTTTGTCTCTCACAATATCATGATAAAACAACTACCGAACCTAGAAATGAATAAATAATAAAAAAAATACAAATCTAACAGATCATGTGAGTTGTATCTCCAAGTATGAAGCAGATGTTGAATCGCGCAACTCCAAACACCGAAAATTTAGGCAGTAATTCTTACGAACAATTTGTGAAACTTTGCTTTTTGACACCATTACATGGATTCATCAGGGTCAGCGCCCTAACCTTGAAAAGGGTAATAAAAATCCACCAAGCTTTTTAGAATCTTCTAGACCAACATGTCCTGTCTTAACTAGAGCTTGGCAACAAGGAACTCAATTTGGCTGCAAGTTTGGCGCTCTTGTAATCCTCTCGAAGCTGGATAAATCTGAATAGCAGAAAAAATTATCATCAAACATGAGCCACACAAACTCTTTAAAATGGAGGAAAACGAACTGCAAACAAATTCATTGAATTAATTCAAAAATGTCTAGAAGTTGAGGGGTTGAAGTTTTTATTTCCTCCATTTTTTTTTCCCTTTTTGAAAGAACTTAAAAAACCATGTTTGATTGTGTCTCCTGAATTTTTAACATAATGTTTTCTTTTTGAAACTGATGGACCCAATAACTTTCGACCTAGAAAATCTAAAGGCCTATAAGAAACGAGCAAAGACAAAAGAGAGTACAAGAGGCTGGCCCCAAGGAAGAAAAAGAGAATTGAGTGCTGAGTGTCATCAGGGACGTTCGTGTGGTGAACTGGAGGAAAGAGAGGGTGGGGGTGTGTGACTCGAGAGGTTTATAGTAGGGGTTTGGAGGTTTGAGTGAGAGGGCAGCTGGAATACTATAATGATTTTATACCATTTTCTCTGCACTGCCAACTCTTCCTAATCATGAATCTTATCTTTCCTCATATAACCACACATCTATCTCAACATCTTCATCTTAGTTACCCAACTCTATGTCATTATTGTCCCTTTAAAGTCCAAATATTCACTCGTAGCATTCCCAATTTTATCACAATTCATTAAAAGTTCCCTTTAAGCTTATTAGATACTTTTTTTCAACACAAATAACTCTTGTAGTGTTTCTCCATTTGAACCACTAAGAATTTAGAAAAAATGGAAAGAATAAAAACTGAAAAGATTCAATAGAAGAAAATAGAAGAGCACATCCCTGAAGAAGATACAGTCAAAAGAAATAGAAGGGAATTATATTGTTGCGGAACATGTTAGATCATTTACTCTCACTCAATCTCAAGAACTTAGAGGAAGGGAACAAACGTTAAGTAAGTAGCATCTTGAGCTGCAAAGAGCATTCAAGTAGAAAACAAATGACAGAATTTGAGTTGATGTTGGCACCAAAGGAGCTGGGAGTAGAATGCGGGAACATTGCATCCATGGTGACAAGATGTTCTTTGGGTGCTAGAAGCTGCAACAGCTTCAGGCTGCAGAGGGAGTTGACAAACATGACCTCGTTGGGCCCAACAAAAATGCTATTGGATTGGATAGGGAAAATTAAAAGAGGAAGAAGCTCAAAATGCTGGCAAGAAAGGGATTCTTTGGGGCTAAATGGGCCATACTAAGTACAAGTAACAAATGGACCCAACAGATTTCTCAGGTCAAAATCAAACTCATCCATTATCACACGGGTATCCAAGTCTGTGACCCAATATTCAAAACCACCTGCAGGCCAACATTCTGAACACAACAGAGCGCAGCATTCTGCAGGGGAGATAATGGAGCGTTGTCATTACCAACAGCGCCAAGCAAATTAGCAAGATATGCCCTGCAGCTTGACGCCAGTACAACCAGAAGAGTACCATAGGGTGTTTTGGATGAATAACAGAGGTAGGAATCAGCAGCACGGTTCCTCCAGTTGCTGTTTGTGGCAAAAGATGAAGATGGAACGTGGACCATGGCAGAGGTGCCTTTGAATTCTTTCCATGGTGATGCAAAAGTTTGTGGCAAAAGATGAAGATGGAACGTTGATGAGATACCGATTATGGTACTGATGAGAAGGTTATATGAGAATCTAAGTTGAGAAAAATAAAGATGATAGTAAGCTATAAAATTACTCTGGTCTAAAGAGGAAGCAAGTATCTCATTAACTCTTTAAGAACAGCCTCTCTAAGATAGAGAGTAGACTCTAAATCAGCCCACATCTTTAATAGAAAGATGAAACATAATCTGTAACCCATCAGACTATTAAAGCCCAATAAGAATTTCCCATACCACTTTACTCTCTGAAATATTTCATGCTTTATTGATGAGCCACTATGCCTATTTATAATAGTTTACAGAGAGAAAGACTCTATCCAAAATATAAATACAAATTCCAAAATATATCCAAATATAAGATCCGAGATAACTAGAAATCCTAGATTCTAACAACTAAATCTATTTAGGTGGATATTCAACTTATTTCCTAATTTCCTAAAGATAATAATAAAAACACACTCAATTAAATAATAATAAAACAAACTCAATTAATTAAATATTTATTCCTAAAATCTCTAACTTTCTGCAACTTCCGTTATCTCCCGCTAATCGAATACTCTATCAAACATGGACCATGTCAGAGGCGCCTTTGAATTCTTTCCATGGTGATGCAACAAAAAGTAGTAAGGTGATCTCCCAATCAGAACTTGATCGGACTACCAGGGGTATGCCAATTGAAGGGAGAAGAACATAGCTGTCAGGCACGTGTCACTGATTGGAGACTCTCGAGGTGGCACAACGTCGCCTCTCTCTCTCTCTATTCATAGTGATGCCAGAAATAGCCTCAAGAAAATAAAGTAAAACAACCAGAAACCCTAGGGCTCTAATACCATGTAACGATGGAGAAAAAAGATACTCTGAATTGCTTATGTGTTCATGTATAGAAGAGGTGCATATATACATGAGAGGCGAGCCTCAATATTAATGGCTCATTAATGAGAACAATTCCCTAATAACTCCCTGATTGTAATCCCCGATTGATAGGGATCTTGATTGATTACATATCAATTACATTAATATATATTTCCTAACAAGAAACATGCAGTATAATTTTGTGGAAAGAAATTATATATGTGCATGAATGATTTTTGTATTCTGCCCAGATGATTTGCAGGTGGGGTTTCTATATGTTCTTATTTTGTTGCCCATATGCTTTGCATTTTTGGCCAGTGGCAGTGAATGTTCTGTTGGTCGATGAACTTTTTGGTGGAAGAGATATTTTTTTGCTTGAGGGTATTTTAGAGTGTTAGTATTATTAATACATGTTTTAATTAAGATTTATATTTCACTTCCTCAGTCATACCAAACACTCTTTAAAACCCACTTCGATCTCTGATTCCATTTCCACTTCCACTTCTAATTCCAATTCCAATTCCAGTTCCATCTAAAACTCTTCCAGCATACCAAATGGAGCATTATAGATTTACTTTCTGTTAATTTTATATTCAGTTTCTTGGGTTCTGTCAGAAATACGAGAGCATCTTTCTCTAGCAACAAAAATTAAACTCCTTTAGAGTATGGAGATCAATGGGCAAGATCCAACAGAAAAAGCAATAAATTTCAACAATATAAAGCTTAATCAGTAAATTGTAATTGTATTCAAAGTAATTGATAGAAGTCAGATGTATTATACCGTTGTGCATCTTTCCGAATGCTAGGTGTACCCTCAAATAAACTTGAAAGGCTTTCAGGAGCAACAATGAAGACGTTGGCCATTCTACAAGAAATGTTAACAAGTTCACAACAAAGAGGTGAAAAGACTTAAATTTGAAAATCTTTGCAGAAGTTGTGAAACTTACATGCCAAGCAATTCAAATTTCTCATCAACAGATGGAGCATTGAAGCTGCGCACAAATTCTCCATATTCAGTTATGTCACGCTTCAGTCGCAATCCACCACTGCAAAGAGTTAAATCAGAGTGACTAAGAAGGCTGGCGCAAGGATGGTGAAATGTTTCATGTATCAAATAATGCAGGTGAGCTTTTTCACAAAGTGGGACATCGGTTGATCTTGATAAGCCACGTCTTACAAACAAAACAAAGGAATACAAATATATAACAAATCTAAAAAGTTCATCCATGCTAGAAATGCATACTTGCACAAAATGATAAATAACAATATTAAACTAAAATAACATTCTACCCGTTGTCACAAAGTGACTCAAGCATACAACAATGAGAAACATAAATGATTTGGTGCTGGAGATAGAGATCACGGATACTGTCAACATTAAAACCGGAGCAGAAAAACATGTACACCAATTTCAGCAAATTAGAAAAATTAAGGAATGCAAGATTCAAACCAACTACCTTGGATTAAAGGTAAACTTCTCCCAATGATTTAGCAGCATCTTGTGCAAGCGGTTTCCCTAAAATCATAGTTCACCATGTTATAAACTTGAATATATATCATATTCGGAACTAAGGCTTCAATCAATTAATATCTACCATCCCCATTTTAAGCCTCACTGTATCATAATGCATTAAAGATAAACAAACTAATGCAAAACTGTGGGAATATCTTGTATTTATCGTATAGTTTTATTAGCATATATTAGCTTTATTAACATCAGAGTATGTATTCGGATGTACTCTCTTCTCCACTCAGTGTTGATTTAAACATGTGACATGTGAGAGGACCCCTCTACTCAAATCCAACATGACACTATGAATATAAACTATTCAGATGCACTCTGCCAAATATAAAATTGGGTTAATATAATTTATAGTCCCTCAAGTTTGCCCTCATTTTCATTTTATTCCCTCAAGTTTCAAATCATAGGTTTTAGTCTCTCAAGTTTCATTTAGTTTAAAAGTTTGGTCCCTATAACAACAACAAAGCCTTTATCCCACTAGGTGGGGTCAACTACATGGATCACACGACGCTATTGTGCTCTATCGAAAACCAAATCTTTGGATAGGTCATCAACCATAACTCAATAAAAACCTGGACCATACAGCTCAATAAAAACTTGGACCATTTTACCCCCAAAGAGACCAAAACCATTGGTTTGAAACTTTAGGAACCAAAGCCAAAATGATGGCAAACTTGAAGAACTGAAGATGGAATTAACCCTACAAAATTTAATAAAGGAAAACCTAACTAAATAAAATTAATTACTAAAATGTAGAAATAACTAAAGCATAAAATAAAGGGTTAAGATGCAAAAATACCCATGAGCTTTTACCCAAAGTGTGTCCAGCACAATATGCCTTTTTTGAGGTGCAAAAATACCCATAAACTTTTAAAATGAAAGCAAAAATACCAATTCCGTTAATCTTGGTTAGTTGACCGTTAGAGAGAGATTTTTGACTGAAAATGCTCACATAATTGCTCATATGGCTATGATAATATCCTAGTTGGCAGTACATATAAGCATTAGCTTCATCCCCTTGGTTGCCAAAAAAACCTCATCCCTTTCACTACCTCTTTCCTTCACTTTGCATTTACCAAAGCACCATTGACATTGAAGAACTAAAAAACGAATAAGGAAGGAGAGAACAAAAATAAGCAGAAGCACCCAAAACAAAAACAATGAGCACATCAGTGAAGCTTCAGGTAAAAAGGCTTAATTTGAATATTGTAATGAGAAAGATGAAAAACCAATGAGAGAGAGGAAGTAACCCCAAACAAAGACCAAAAATCAGCTCATCATACTAATTCCAAACAACAATTAAGAATGGAGAAGAATAGGAGGATGAAAAAGATTCAACAGAAAGAACAAAATCAGCTCATCATACTAACTCCAAACAACGATCTCTCAGATAAAGTGGAAGGCTACCAAAACCCCCCAAAAAGAATTGGGTTACAATAACCACTGATCTCAATGTGCCCTCTTCTTCGCAACAATCCTCCAACCACATCAATGGCAGACTTCGACGCTTGGATCGCGACGATCCTCTAAACAAACTATCTCAAATCGCAATGCTTGGATCTAGTTTTTTACCATTACCGGCCTGCGGTAATCCTCCACCTCCATGCGCTTCATTCCTCAGTGAATTATCCAAGGGAGAACTTGGATCTAGTTTGAACGGGTTGGTTACCGGCCTTTGACGCTTCAATGGCAAGAGTGAACTTGGATCTGGTTCAAATGGGTTGGTCACCAGCCGTCAATGCTTCAATGGCCTTCCGATGAGCAAACAAGGGAAGAACGAAGAGGGATGGAAGGAGAGTGTGAACAAGGGCGATAAAGGAAATTAATAATTTTTAGGATTTTTCATTTTTTAAAAATAAATTAAGATTACTAGGCAGATATGTGGCTTATTTTTATTTTCTTAACTCAAATACCCGATAGAATATAATTTTGGCCACATCAACATCTACATCAGTATTTTGAGTCAAAATCTTTCCCCCTAACAGTCAGCATTTCATGGATTAATGGAATTGATAATTTTTCTCTTATTTTAAAAGTTTATGGGTTTTTTTGCACCTCCGAAAATCATATGGTGCTGAGCACACTTTGTGTAAAAGCTCATGGGTATTTTTGCACCTTAACCCTAAAATAAATTAACTAAATCTTCCCATAGATTTAGTTTCTAGCTTCTTTTTGGTGATAGTCTCGATTGGATTTGCAAAGAGACTGGGGTGCATTATTGAATGTTTAGCATTGCCTTTCCATTGTCCGATTTTTGGGGACACAACCTAATCCTACTCTCGTGTACATTTCTTCTCTCTCAATATAGTTCTTATTAGAAAGGAATACTGATAAATCAGGCAACAAAACTAGAAATATATTCACCCTCTTTATCAACTTTCTTCTCCTTTTATAGAATCCTTATTCAACACTACATGCAAGAAGCCTCTCCTAAAAAGGCCACTTCCAACTAGTAACACTTCATTATAAGATCCAATAGTCTTGCACATAAAATAATTTTATCCCTCAATGATATATTATGCTCGTCCACTTTTTTTTTCTTGAACCAGCATCAAGCATTGGAATTAAAGTATTATACCAACTCAGTCAGGAATGCTTGTTTGTTAAGGCCTTCCAGTGCAGTAAATGCAGACTCCAGCACACGAGAAAGATATGCAACAACTCTGACCAAGAAAACCAAATATCACCATTAAAGATAAAGAAATTAACTTTTTCACAGAAACAAATGTCAACATGACTCTCCCACACCATAAGGAATGACATCATAAAAAAATTGTTCATAGTATCAAAATCTAGAAATTGTAAGTTCACATCTATTCCAAGAAATATCAGCAATGAAACACACACTAATTGAAGTTTTTCAATCTATATCAACCTCGTGCAGGCATTGGTCGGTCGATGGTCAGGAGCCATCCCATCATCAGGTGATCGATAATCTGCAGCCTTTTGTTCAGCTGAGAGTAACCGCTCCACCTGAAGAGCAATTTAGAAGATATGTTGTTTTAGGATACAGAATTACAGACTTTACAGAAGTAAAAGAACAGGAAACATCCAAATCAGGAAAAAGAAAACCATTTGTCACTACATGGATTGTGATGGGTTTGAGCCTTGTGTGGTTTATGTTAGGAAAAAGTGTTGAAGACCCGCAATTGTTGCTAGGATTATAGCAAGAATTATAGTGGAATACTACAATAAATGTAAAAAGGATAGGAAATCTGATTAAATTGTGTACATTCCTAGTTTATCAGCCCTCATTATATTAGCCATATTTTATTTCACTATATGTATGTACCCCAGCTGTGATTGAATAATATACAAGAAGAATTATTCCACTCTGTCGCTGCCTTCTTCATGGTATCAAAGCAGGGGGCCAATCTGTAATTCTTTCAATGTAGAGATGGAGTCGAACACTCAGCTAGAGCCAATCCCAAAGTGTGCGACGGCTGCCACTGAGAGTTCCTCCACAAACGGTGTGTCGCACCTTGTTGCTTCTGGGTTTGAAAACTCGGTAATCCTCATCGTGCTAGAAAAGCTCTTCAGCAAAACTTAGAGTGGGCTCAATCAATGAAGCTCACCCTGAATAGTCAAAGCAAGCTAGGGTACATCTCTAGCAAGTTAGATGCTCTTTCACCATTCGACATCAAGGAAATGAAGATATGAATGTCGGAGTATGCCCTGGTGTCATGGTTAGTGAATGCGTTGGTTTCAGCAATAAAGAAAAGCTTCATGTTTTTACCTCCACACTGACATTTGGGAAGTTGTGCATGAAGCATATAGAGATGGTGAGATTATGATGTTATCCAAAAGCAATTTCCCTCTTTCGTCCTTTAAGGACAAGGAAACACTTTTTTTTTTTTTTTTTTTTTTTTTTTTGGGGGGGGGGGGGATGATGGGTGCAAGCCTTGTGCGGGTTATGTTAGGAAAAAGACCAAGGGCAATTAAGGCATTCTATGTATGCCAATTAGAGGGAAAAGGATGGATTTGTTACGGGGAGAGCGATGACTCCCCATTTTTAATAGATTTGAAGTATGTTTGAGGGTATTTGGGGAGTCATCAATGCAAAATTAGGTGTTTTCATGATTTTATTGACCAAAAGCATCAAATGAGTATACCGTTAATATTATTAGGAATTTGATGTAAAACAGTTAGAAATTGAAGGAGTCCACATTAGGTGCTTAGACCTTAAGGGCTCATTACATGCTTATACTTCAATTAGAGGCATGATCATATTTTATTTTTATTTTTTTATATATTGTATTTATTTATATTTGAATTATATGCTGCTTTCGCAATTTTTTTCGCACCCGCATCTCAAATTAATTAGTTTCAGGTCCCCGCATTTAGAAATATTTATGCATAACACCGCATCAAGGAAACTAATTAATTTGAGATACCGGGTGAAAAAAAAAAATTACAAAAAGCAACAGATAATTTAAATATAAATAAATACAATATATATATATATATATATATAATGCTTATACCTCTAATTGAGGTATAAGCATGTAATGAGCACATAAGGTCTAAGCACCTAATGTGGACTCAAATTGAAGCACGCAAGTTTTTCAACTCACAAGTGTTTATTTTGGCAAGTAACCATGGATAATCTAAGCAAGGCAAAAAGGAGCCAATGCATGTGGAAGTCAAGTTAAGAAGATTTGCAGATGGCAGGGTTCCTTAGCAGGGGTGTCGTGACACTATAGCAAAAGTGCCACGGAAGCACAGGAAAAAAGAGAAACAAAAACCTTCAGGTTCCACGGCACAACAGTAGGAGTGCCATGGCACCCTGACATACCAAAAATGTCGAGTTCTGATTTTTGCTAGTAAATGACCTAGGGAACCCGATTTTCTTCATTCTTTGACATCGTCTTCGACCTAGAAATAGGGAGAGCAGCCAGGAAACATCTTAGGGAGCAACGAGAAGCTAGGGTTTGGGATTTTGAAGATCTTGGAGCTTGGGAATGAAGGATTGAAGAGATTCAAGCCTTCTTTTATTGGTATTTCTGATCTTCCTTCCCTTTCTTCTCTTATTTTCTGACATGGACATGAAAAGTCCATGTTTCTTGTTCTTTTCTGATTATGAGTAGCTAAACTTCTTGTTCTAGGATTATTTGAACATTTGTATGGATTGAGATTTGATTTCTCCTCTCTTTTAGAATTTAATGACATGTGTTGAATTTTTCTTATGATTAACGCTTCCTAGTGTTTGGCCATCACTTGGATTGTTGTGTTTATCCAGATTCAACTTAAGAAAGCTTGTTTAGATAAAGAACTTAGATAAATTCAAGCTTGACTTGAAATTCAGTTATTGGATGGATAGTTTTTTGATAAAATAGAGATGTATTACTAACCTTGCATTGTCAAATTATGGTTGAAGCTTAAGGTTGATTTTCATTAATTGTAACAAGAGATTATGCATTCTAAAGAGAAGATAAATTTGATTTTGACTTGAGAGAGCATTATCGAATGCTTTAGAACCTTAGACAAACACATGTCAAATAAATGCTATTTGAGAGGGATTTGAGTTTCATGAAATACAAAGGGGAGAGATAATCCTAGGCTCCAAACATCTTAAAGTCAAAGTTTCACCTTAGTTATCTTCAAAATAAAACTTCCTTTTAATTGAACTTTGGTTGTCACTCAACCTAATTGAGAGCATAATTACAATAGCTAGCTCGTTTTTGCCTTAGTCCTCATGGGAACAATATTATTATAAATTGTGACGACTTATACACTTGCGGTTAAGCTAAACGGCGAATAGAGGGGTATGCATGAGTTTGGTAAGTTGATCTGGGAGAGTATGTCTCTCAAATACATAGTAGTATAGCAGTATTGTGACTATTTTCCTTTTATTTGTTGAACCTTACCTCCATTAGAATTATACTCTGGGGATTTATGACTGAATAGCACTATACAGAGACTGATTCTATCAAATTGCTATGCAGATATTGATCATATATTAGAACTGATAGAACTTCTAGAAAACACATGATGTCACAAAAATAGTCAAGTCAAGCGGTATGCAGTCATCCACTTGCCATCATATATCAAATATATCATGACTTAAGGATAGTGCCAATTTGGCATTTTTTTTATCTGTCTTTTCTCTTTTACTTTCTTTTCCTTATAACAATTCTCTCACTTTTTCACAACACAAATTAATTACACGTTTATTCTTATGTTTCTCCCTCCAAAATTTTACTTGTTCAGTTTTTTCTTTTTAGGGATGTCACATTTACACAGGTTATTATTTATTCCATGGACTGCAAAGGAAAAAATTTAGTTATATGTAAAATGTGTTACATTCAACTGACCTCAGCCATCACTGTTTCAATGCATTGTTGTAATCCTTTATAAGCTGCAGACTCTGCAGTGGACATTGCTGTGGCCATTTCTTCACAGGAAGCAGCATGTGCACCATCCACAGGGAGCAAAAGCCGAGATATAGAATTTGCAAAGTACTGTAGTGAAGTAATCATTTTAGTTCACAAAGGGGTTCACTTTAATAGCAAGAAAAATATAATAAGAGACCAAGATCCCCATCATACTTGTTGAATAATAGCCACACTACTACCAGAACGCTGTACAGCAACCATGAATGATCTGAAACTGCTTTCACCAGCAGCAGCAGCAGCCTCAGCCTGAATATCAACCAATTAATATAATGTACAATTAACTGTATTTGTGCCGTATACAAGTATGACAAAAGTCAATGATTTGAAACACAAGCACAGAAGGAGTTCATATAATTACAGCAGAGGCAGCTGCAGCAGCCACTCGTCGGCTGACACTTGTACCCAGTACATATCTTTCCCTCAAATTAGCAGCTTCAGTCAGGCTGTCTCGAGCTCGTTCAAGGCCATCTGATATATATTGACTAACCTACAAAGGGCAAAATTAACAACCAAGAATGCTGAGCTCCAGCTACACCAATGTAAAACAAACCTGAATGTTTACAAATTTAAACTTACTTGATCCAGCAGGCAAGTGAACACTGCTTTTACATTGGTTGCAAGGGTGGCAGGCTGGAAGAGGGGAAAAATCAATAGCACATACGAAGAATTAAAAATCTCATTAAAATGTATCTCAAGCCTGAATATTGGTTGCCAGTTAGGTGATGACTGGGTGTTGACAAAACATGTTGAGAAAATAAGAACACAAGTATAAGGAGAATAGGGATGTCCAATAACGCAGTTACTGTCTATATGTATATATGTCCACTAAAAAGATATTCTGATATTGAAGAACTGATTACAGAAAATATCCAAATCAGTAACCCCAAACTCATTTGACAATCTTTCCTGTATGATACAAGGGGTTTTAAATTTATTGAATGGAGGCACCGTAAATCTTGCGGAATTGCCGTGACAGCAAAGTTTAAAAAAAGAAAGTAAGCAGCAACCGATAGACAATTACATTGGTTTGGCAAGGGATAATTAATTCATATCACACTGCATGAACAGGTAATTACCTGAGATGAAAAGAGATTGCATCTCAAAATTGCTTCTTCATTCCAGCGCACAAATTCTGTCACAACAGTGACAGATATTTGCTGGTGAGAAGAAGCTACTGAAGCTCCTTTTGAGCGTCCAATTGTCCCAGATGAATCAGATGTCTGCTGGCTTTCAGCTCTTAGTTCCTCCATCTACATTAATTATGACCAATCAAGTTTTTTGCCCCATGTCCAACTCAAAATGGACAAAATATATATATGAAGAAAGTGCAAACCTTCACTTGATATAATTGTCTAAGAGATGCCTGTTCATACTCTGGGTACTCATCCTTGTGATTTGAAAATAACGATTCTGTGAGACCTGAGCCATCAGAACAAATATGCATTAATAACCTAAACAGAATTTCAAATTATTAAAAAAGAACCAATCCACAAGAATAGAGCATACTGTTATAATTATTTGGAAACAAGTTGCACTTAAAAATGAGACAATGTGCCTTTTAACTTCTAGAACATTACAAACACCTCCTAGAGATTTTATATGAATGACCTTAAGTTGAATGTGTATTTGTAAATTTTCGTTCCAACTTCCACAAAAAAGATAAGAAGAAAACGGAGGGTACTGGTAGTAGTTGTTAATAAAAGATTAGTTCTTAAAAATGGTTTGTTAGTTCTAAATTTTTTTCTCATGAATAGCCATGCAACAAAATCAAGAGATCAATGATGAGTGACTTCTCAAACGCTCATTTCCCATTTTCTTCCTTTCTTCTGTTCTCTTTATTTTGTTTTTTTTTTCTAAGTCAGATCAAATCCAAAAACCCTAGTTCTTGGACAATGGATGGATGATGCCACTAGTTTGCAAAATTTTACTCCCTAGAGTAGAGCAGGTTAACTATGGTAGACTAGAGAATGTCAAGTATGGAGTAGCAAATATAAGCAATTCAACAGCTAGTGGAAGGGGGGCTTTCAAAGCAACAGAGATCATGAAGATGATGAACTTAAAGGAAAGAACCAGCTCAAACGGGGGCAAAGATGGTCAGGAAAGATGAAATCCCAAAATTCCATCATGAGGATGATTTGAGTTGGCTTTTGCAGTATTAGATGTATTTTTCATTGGATAAGCCACTAAAATACATGTAGGTCGGAGTGGGCAGCTCGCACCTGGTTGAAGGAGGATTTGAGTTGTATTTTGCATACAAAAGAAACCCTGAAATAATCATAGAACAGATGTAGAGAATTGTATTCTTTTCATGAACGAATACTTGATGCATTATAAGTGATGGGAATAGGCCTAGAGACAAAGAGCTATCGAGGACTAACGATAGCATTACTAAAGCAAGGGAATAACGAGAAAGTACAAAGCTGTCATAGCTGCATTTTTCTTTTTTCCCCTTTTTTGGCTCCCAAAAAGAGAATTATTTTTGGATCTATGGTAAATAGGTGAATTTTTAGGGGCATTATTGTGGTACTGTATATTTTCCTTGGCTCTTGGGATACAATTGTGAATTCTCATTAACATTAGGCCTATAAATAGAGGTCCTCTCTCTACTTTCATTCTAGAATCTTTCTGTAGAGAAGTACAGAAGTCTTAGTCTCAACCCTCCATTTTTCTCAAAAAGGTCTCATGTCTTGCTAGAAAACACTGCTCTTGTATTTTATTTGTCAAAATCACCACACAAATAAGGATAGCACCTTCTAGCATTATCAACATGAAGGTTCTTAACCCTTGTTCCTCATCTAGCTTATTTGGAATAGTAGGAATGAGGAACAAGGAGAGGACATGAGAAGGATTTTAAAGTGCTCTCAAATTCGGAAGTTTCAAAAGTGAAATGAAGGGACAGGAGCTAACTCCTGGAAACCCCTTTAGAATCATTTCCTCTAATTTGGGGGCTTCTGTACGTTACCTGCTAATCCTTCATTCCCTTATTCTTGTTATATTTCCTATCCTTTCCCTAAAAGGATAAGAGAACAATGAAGAGATTTGGCCACAGACATAACTAATAGCAATTTCAAGCTAATTTATTACCCTCAACATCCAAGTCACCGCATCCCACAGCTCGTAGATCTCTAGCCAGTTCTTGCGTCTTTTCATATGCCACTGCCAGCACTCTGAGATACTGAGACCTCAAATCAATTGTAAATCAAATCAACGTTATCTTGCCATCTAAGCTGGAGTTAGGGTAAATAACAATGAAAGCAGTCAGTGTTGCAGTACTCACTAATAGGAGTCCACCTTCAGCCATGGTAGGTAACTTTACAAGGGATGGCTTCAGTAATAATTTATCCAAAATGGCAGTGACTCGCTGCTCCAAAACTCGCTACATACGGAGATGCCAGAAAACCAACAAAAAGTGATGATGAGAAAGTGATAGACCCAACTCTCTTTAAGGCCAGAGTATGAGGAACAACATCCTTGGGTACCTGAACTAAGATTGACATGACATCATTGGGAGAAGGGAATACTGCAGTTATTGTCGCTGCTTCTTTGCGAACGGTGTCTGCAACAAATTACAATACTATTACTGGTTCAATAAAAAATTATACTTTTAAGCAACAGAAGTTGTTATGCTTCAAACCTGTGATTTCTTTGTACAAAGACGAAAGACCACGAGCAACATTACTAGGACTAGCCTGTGCAATCTGATCACCAAGAACCAACCTGGTGTCGGCATTCATAATTTCCACATCAATAAACATTGGACGTGTTGCCACATAATGTTGCATGGCACTTGTACCCCTGTTGAACTGCATTGCAAAATAGATAGATAGATAGATAGATAGATAAAAAGGTAAAGCATCCTATAAACATATTATATCCAATTATTGCACTCATTTTTCTTCAACCCAAGAAACATCTATTGAATGCATAAGAAGCAGAGGAGATAAATGTCACTGAAACCTACTAGAGTACTAAATGCATCCTACAAATCAAAAGTGGAGGTTTTAAATCAGTTAATAGCTGTTGAATATGCCAATTGATACCTATACAATCTATATTGTTCTCAAATCCAACACTTTCTACCATATACCTAAGGTTCAAGATGTTGCTCTAATACCACTACTGTAGAAGAAAGGTAGGAACCAGAGAGAGAAAAGGAAGGAATAGAGGAACAAAGGGAAAAAGATAGGAAAAGAATAGAGGAACAGGAAATTGAGTACTTCCATCAACAAACAACACATGGCTTACAAGGTGCCTCCTCCTTACCTAATAACAACTGCTTTCCTTAAAATAACAAAACAACAACATTAACTTATAATTTCTCAGACAACTATAATTATCACAGCACACCATGGCCAATTAAGCAGAACAAACATTGGTTACCTGAGACAAAATCTTGGCACATTCCGCCATAGTGGACAATTCTCTTTTCTGTGATGCTGCATCAAACCGAGCCAACAATCTATTCTCTAACTCTGCAGAGACAATGAAAGAATATGAAACATACACATGACAAAAGCACCCAAACCTCCAGGTTATGTAGTACCAGTAGCAAGAACAAAAGACAGGGAGAAAGATGTTGAAGAAACTAGGGAGAATTTAGTGAATTCTATTAGTCAATAAATAGCCCATACCATTACCGGTATGGGCTTTAAATAGAGAACATTAGACACAATAAAATGCAATATACTGATAATTAAATTTGGGTTAAAGCGCAATTATGCCTTAGAAGTATTCACATGCGACAAAGTTATGATATGTGGATTGTAGACTTGGAAGCTACCAATCATATGACAGGTGATATAACTCTTTCTAAAGAATTTCATCCATGTAAAGAGATGTGGATGATTAAAATTGCTGATGCCTCTCGGGCACTGTGGCTCTCTAATGATATTGTGTTACAAAATATACTTGATAGAATTTATTAATTATATTCTAAATCTATAGTAATTGAAATTATTATAGAGGATATTAAGTGAAAATAAAGAGATTAGAATATGATTTTCTCTCATTCGATATGTGCTTGTCCATGATCCATGAATCTAATAATAACAAAGCAGAGCAACATTCCTCTCTACAATTTCAGCTTTCTTATGTTTCATTCAAGATTTTATCCTCTATTTTATTTTTATCTATCCTGATGGCAGTATCCAGATTTAAATGCTAAGAGTTTGATTAGATTCATTTTGCTAATTTTATGTTCTAGTAATCTCAGCCAAATCCTATAGTCAATAACAAGCTAGGGTTTAAGCTTCTACAAATTGCACGCGCGTTTCTGTCAATAAGATGTGTAAACTGAGCAATATGAATTCCGTACTCATTCATGTATACAAGTGGGGTATATATACACAAGAGAGAGGCCTTAGAGTTAATAGACCCATTATGACTAATTACTAATATTTCCTAACACTCCCCCTCAAGTTGGAGCATAGATGTTAATCAAGCCCAACTTGTTACAAAAATAGTCAATCCGAGTCTCATTTAAGGCCTTAGTCAGAAGGTCGCCCAATTGGTAAATAGACCGCACATGCCCCGTAGAAATAAAGTTCTCCTAGATCTTATCATGTATAAAGTGACAATCAATCTCAATGTGTTTCGTACATTCATGAAACACAGAGTTAGATGCTATGTGTAGAGTAGCTTTATTATCACACTATAACTTCATAGGCAATGACGTGGCAAGACCAACCTCCTTCATTAACTGGTGAATCCACACAATTTCTTGTATTGATTGACCCATGGCTTTATACTCAACTTCTACACTCGACCGAGACATCACATCCTGCTTCTAGCCCCTTTAGGATACTAAATTTCCACCTACAAATACACAATATCCTGTGGTGGATCTTCCGGTAGCCTTTGACCAGCATGATCTGCATCACAAAAGCATTCAATCTTAAAAGGTCAAGTAATGTAAGACATGCTCCAAAGCTTCCCACTAAGCAAAGTCGGTGCTGTCATGAATTGGCTAAGTGCACTAACGAGAAAGATCACATCGGGCCAAGTCACCATGAGATCATTATCTCTCAAGATAGGCAAACGGCTTAATCTTCTCTGGATCAACTTTCTTTCTCACATCCTCAGGTAGCTCATCAAATGGTATTCTGTCATCAATGTCCAATAAAGGGTTAGGAATAATGGGAAAGCTACTTGGTGCTACTCCAAGTTTCCCTGTTTCTCTTAACAGATCAATAACATATTTCCTCTGTGTCAAGAGGATCCCCTTCTTGCTTCTCATAACCTCTATTCCAAGAAAGTACTTTAACGAACCCAAATCCTTCATTTGAAAACAAGAATTAAGAAAGGCCTTGAGTGATGAGATGCTCGAAGTATCGCTACCCGTAATAACAATGTCATCAACATATACCACTAAGGTAATCATGCCGATATCTGTCCGCCGATAAAATATAGTGGTCACACTTACTTTGATTCATACCAAACTTCTTAACCATAAAGATAAACCTGTCAAACCACGCACGAGGGCTCTACTTCAAACCATATAAAGACTTTTGAATGTGACGTACCTTCCCACGCTCCCCCTGAGCAACAACACCAGGTGGTTGCTCCATGTAAACTTCCTCAAGGAGATCACCATTTAAGAACACATTCTTAACATCCAACTAATGAAGATCCCAACCATAATTGGCAGCGATAGAGATGAAGAGGCGAACAGATGACAATTTTGCCACAGGGAAGAAGGTTTGCAAATAGTCAACACCATAGGTCTGAGCATATCCCTAGGCAACCAAGCGAGCTTTCAAACGTTCCAAGGTGCCATCAGCTTTTGTTTTTACCGTGAACACCCACTTACACCCAATAGCCTTCTTTCCAGGAGGTAAATCAATGAGAGTCCAGGTACCTGCCTTATCAAAGGCCATCATTTCTTCTTCCATTGCAGCACGCCAACCGGGAAGGGCCAAGGCTCCGTGAAGAGTAGTGAGAACGGTGATAGAGTCTAAGGATGCTATGAAGGAGTAGGAGGGAGGAGACAAATGGTTATAGGAAACAAAGGAAGAGATAGGATAGGTGTAAGGATATTTACCTTTGCGTAGGGCAATGGGCAAGTCATCAGAAGATCAGACATTGGTTATGGTTCAGAGGTAGGAGTGGAAGTATCAGGAATAGCAGGCACTGGGTCTGGTTCAGAGACAGGAGCGGAGGGAACTAAATTCGGATCAAACGCCGAAGCTGGCACTGGTAGGTCATGAACCTAATCAACTCCATTACTTGCCCTTGAACGTTTCAAATAAACATGATAGATAGGTGTCGGGTCAGATGCTTGCACTGGTGGTAACATAACTTCATAGAACAATATATCATCAAGACCTTCGGTGGTGTAAAGGGATGTAGATGGAGTAGAGATAGGAAAGAATGCGGTCGACTCATGGAAAGTGACATCTGTAGACCCAAGATACTGTCGAAGAGTAGGAGAATAACACCGATAACCCTTCTAAACCCTAGAATACTCAAGGAAGACACACTTAAGAGACTTGAGGTCAAGTTTGGTAACAATAGGGCAAACATCGCGAACAAAACAGACACAACTAAAGATTTTGGGGTCAATAGGAAACAAGGGTTTGGAAGGAAACAAAGTTGTGTAGGGAGTGGCTCTACTGAGAACAGGAGAGGTCATACGATTAATAAGGAAACACACAGTGGACACAGCATCAGCCCAGAAAGGTTTAGGAACTTGCATTTGAAACATGAGAGCCCGGGCAACATCTAATAAGTGCCAGTTCTTTCTTTCTGCAACACCATTTTGAGCAGGTGTATCTGCACACGAGGATTGATGAATCATGTCATGCTAAAGCATAGAGTTTTGAAATTGGGCAGAAAATATTCTTTAACGTTGTCACTACGTAAGGTTTTAACAGATACAACAAACTGAGTTTTGATTTCAGCACAGAAATAGCAAAACAGAGAAAACAACTCTGAACGAGTTTTCATTAAATAGAGCCAGGTGTTACGAGAGAAATCATCAACAAAACAAAGTACCAAAAACCAGGCTTGGACTCGACATGACATGGACCCCAAACATTAGAATGGACTAAATCAAAAGGAGACGCAGCCTGTTTATTGACTCGAGGTGCTAAATGAACATGATGATGTTTAGCGAATTGACATGACTCACATTCTAGAGATGACAAGTGATGGAACTAACGATACATCTTCTTCAAGGAAGACAAAGACAGATGACCCAAACGACAATGAATATCAAAAAGGGACAAACCACCAGAGCAAACAACCGAATGTGGTACCTAATTATCAAGAAACTAATGACCACCAAATTCATAACCCCGACCAATAACTTGCTTCGTTGTGAGATCCTGAATCAAACAATGGTCAAGAAAAAGGGTAATAAAACAGTTTAATTGTCAAGTAAGCTTGCTAATAGACAAAAGGTTAAATGCAAAGTCAAGGACATTAAGGACAAAAGATAAAGAAACAAACGGAGTAGGTTGGATAGTGCCAGATCCAAGAACACGAGAATAAGAACCATTGGCAATTGTTATACTAGAAGGAGTGGCATAAGGCGCGTACAAGGAGAACAAATTATGGTTACCTGTCATATGGTCAGTGGCACCGGAATCGATGATCCACTTCGAGGAAGAAGTCGCAATACTCGAAGCAATATTACCTATAGCAAGAGAAATTGAAGACCTAGACAGAGATGCAGCCATCAAGCCTTACCAGAAGAAAGTTGAGCGCCACAACATACAATAGAGGAAGTACCAAACAGCAAATAATCAAGGGTGCAAGTGTGCAACCACAACTTACTCTCCAAGCAAGATCACTAGCCACTTGAAACCAAAGAGAAAAGCAACCAAACAATACTCCAAACGTCTCACTAGGGACAAAACAATAAACGAAACACCTCACCGGAGGCAAACAACAACCACGAGTCAAGGTAAGGACAACCTTGCTGTCACGCCAACTACCAAACAGCAAAAGCAAGATCCCAGCAGCCACACCACGACCAAGAGATGGCAAAAAAAGATCAAGGCAGCACAGAAAATGCACAAAAAACACACCAGAAATACCCGACAGTGCCAACCAGAGAGACCCACACCACGATACAGCAAGGAGAGGCTGACAGAAGCAAGTTGACACTGGAAGAAGGTATAAAACGGCGAGATCTCGCCGCAAAGTGACGCCACGCAGGCAAATCACAAATAACCAGCAAACCAGTAGCCAAAAGAGACAAACCTGAAATGTTAAACGAAGAATTAGGTCACGAAACCACCGAAAAAAGGGCGGGTTCGAAGAGTCGATTACGGAGAAGCAAGCCATGTCGCTCAAGTCATCGGAGAGAAGCCCCACACGCCAGCGCGAGCAATCGGCGACGAGCGTCTGGGTGGCGCATGAAGTCATGCGCGCCGTCAAAACGTGATCAGATCAAGGATGGGCCTATCGAGGGGGAGAGGCCAAAGGTGGGGTTCGTTTAACGAGAAGACACCACGCACAGAAACCTAACTTGAACTCAACAGAAAACAAACTCAGGGTCCAAGATTAGAACCCTAAAGCTCTGATACCATGTAAACTGAAAAAATATAATATGAATTCCGTACTCATTCATGTATACAAGTGGGATATATATACACAAGAGAGAGGCCTTAGAGTTAATAGGCCCATTATGACTAGTTACTAATATTTCCTAACAAGATGAAATTGTGCATGTTTGGTATGCCGTTTGGAGAGCCCAATCGGACTTATGCACTGTTTGAATCGGACTTATGCAGGTGGTGATGTTTGGTTGAGAAGTTGTCTCAACCGAACTTATGGACCAAGAGTTACTTATTTGAAAAGTTATTTTTTTGGAGCTTTTAGCTCCTTTTCAGCTAGAGAGAGAAAAATTGATATATGTAGGAATATAGGTCATGTAGAGTATATTTTTAGTACTATTCAGTACCCTCAAAAATATTTCAGGGTACTAACGGGTACCAAATAATTTTTTCAATATCATGAAGTATTTTTTTAATATTGTTTAGTATCTCAAGATATTTTTAAGTACAAACAAGACTCTATAAAACATTTCAGGGTAGTGACTGGTACTAAAAATATTTTTAGTACTACTCAGTATTCTTAAGTATTTCAAGATCATGAAGTATTTTTTTAAGTACTATAAGTTAAAATCACAAAAGTTACTTATACTACTGCCAATCCAAACAAAAATCGCATTTCACAATCTACCTTTTACCCAATATGACTTTTCCATAAGTCAGATTGACTATAAGTCATTTTTCCCACCGGTATCCCGAACAAGCTCATTGTTGTATTGGATGTTAAGGAAATTATATATTTGATTCATGGAGGTTTTTCCCACCCGATAGCATAGACACAAAGGTCAAAGACATCTCATCAACACCCTCCCATGCCATAAACATGGGCCATAACAAAGGATCTCATCATTAAGACACATCTATATCTCTATACAAAAAATAAAATAAAAAGGTTTATCAGAAATTTTGGAAAGGTGTGATTTCTTCATTCTTAACCCAAAAGGGTATTAAGTATTGAAGAGGAAAAGCTATGGGTGTGTTTCTAGACACTTGCAACACATTTCTCCTCCACTCTTCAAGCTTGAAACAGCCATAGCTCTATCAGAAATTTTGGGAAGGCGTGATTTCTTAATTCTGAACCAAAAGGGTATTAAGTATTGAAGAGGAACAGCTATGGCTGTGTTTCTAGACACTTGCAACACATTTCTCCTCCACTCTTCAATCTCGAAAATGCCAGTAATGAAAAATCTTGCCCCTCTCTACTCCATTTCATGGATTAACTCTAAATTTAGTAGTTCATTGATGGTGAAGAAAAAAAAATCTTGATTTTATGGATGATTTTGCTTAGGATTTCAGATGTTCAGGCCTTTATTAGCACAGTTATTGCCATTTCTTTAGCAGTTCGCAACATTTTGAAAGACCAGAGAATCTCCAATTTAAAAATATACAAAAAAAAAAAAAAAAAAAAAAAAAAAAAAAAAAAATTACTTTAGAAACAATAATATTGGTAACTGCAGTGAAATATGTTCAACCTTAATGAACTTTTGTAAACAGCATCTCAACCCGACACTAATGCAAGATACTTTTAAGTAACTGACCATTGCAGTAGTCCTGTAGATTAGCAACTGCAACTTCTAATCCTCTGCTTGCAGCTGCATTTCCCATAACTGATGAGACAGCTATTCCTTGCCTTCCGATATCTTCTTCAGCAAATGACCCTAAATTTTTTTAAAAACAATAGAGTAGATATCAATAATAAAATGGTTAAAGCTTCATAATGCCACAAAACAAGAAAGGGAAAGCTAACTTACGTAATTTTTGGGCAATTGAAGCAGCCTCAGCAACACGGCCATCATCAGAAAATAGAGGTGAAAGCTCCATTAGATCGCCAGGGCTGCTATTGAACTCCATTAAGTACTGTAAATATTAATTCGAACAAAAATGTCAAATTCCATAATGAAAGACCGCTATCAACCAAATGATATAGCTGGTAATATTACCTTAATCAACTCTATAGTTTGACTGGCAGTTTCCCGCTGAGCATCAGCACTCTGACAAAAAATAAATGTTTTTTTTAAAGAAAAAGAATAGAGACTATATTTTACATTCCCAAGATTTATATCTATGTACATGCATATCTAGTTACCGTTATGTATCAAAATGTATAATAATTATAAAGAAAGCCGCGGATTTAAGTCAAAGGAACATAAGGACTTGACTCTAAAATAAAGAAAGAAAGAATACAGAATTTATAGGAATTTTTACCATTTGGTAAATCTATTTCCTTGTGTGAATTGATATGAAATTGAAGAGAGATTAAGTGACTCAAAAAATCTGATATTTTAAGCCTAAATACACTAGATGGATACGAAGATAAGGGGCCAAGGCAAGTCAATTAATTTATGATAAATTAAAATGAGGTCTAGAAAGGATATGACCTTATGCCACACAATTTAATAATATATGTAGCTTTTGGAATGGGATCCTTGTGTTTCAACCTAGAGGAATTAAACATGTGACCACCAAATTATTTTGCTTCCATGAGTAAATTTAACTAATCAAGTTAAGGGAGTGTTAAAGGAAGAGTAAAGATAAAATTGCAAGCTAATGGTGGCAAATGGAGTGCAAGGTGTCAAGTTTAAGTTTAAATTGAAGTAATGTGTCCAGCAAAGAGTATTTTGTGAGACCATACAATATTTGTTAAAGTTGAAGGAGGTAAGAAGCGATCCTTATTATGTAAGTTGACAACATGATTCTCACAGGGGTTAATATTGAGGAAATGGCAAGATACAGACAGCGCTTGGGAAAGAATTCAAAGTCAAGGACCTTGAAATACTTTCTAGGGATAGAAGTTGCAAGGTCAAAACAATCATGTATCCCAGAAGATAACTCTAATGATGAGATTGAAGAAGACAATGAGAAAGAAGAGGCTGTTAATAAAGAAAGATATTAGAGACTTGTAAAGAAGCTAATTTATCTCTCATGCAAGACCATATATAGCCTTTTTTGTAAGTGTAGCCAACCAATACAAGAGTGAGCCAAAAAAGAAGCAAATGGAAGCAACCTACAGAATTTTGAGTTATCTAAACGGTACTCTTGGTATAAGATTATTCTTCCAGAAATAGGAACGAAGAACTGTAGAGGTATACATAGATGCAAGCTAGGGAGGAACCTATCCGATCGCAGATCAACTTCTTGTTACTGCTACTTTGTATGGGAAAATATGGTTGCCTAGAAAAGCCAAAAACAAAGAGTTGCATCTAAGAGTAGTGTTGAATCTAAGTTAAGGACATGGACTCAAGGAATAATGGAAGAGCTTTGGCTCAAACAAGCCCTAAATGAGATGCAAGTCAGCATGGATTTACCACTAAAACTCTATTGTGACAACAAGGCTGCAATAAGTATGGCCTTAAATCCTACTCCCTCCGATCCTTAATATATGTTAGAATATTAGGAAATAAATCACCCATTTATTAGGATCCCTTGATTAGTGCCCCTATTATAGGATCTTAATTACTGAGTTATTAGTCTTTATTGTGCTTTATTGTATTTCCTAATGTAATTCCTTTGTTCTCCCTTGCTTTACCTATAAGTGCATTGTAATCCTCTTCATCAAAAAAATAATACAGAGAGTGATGATACCTCTGATTTCATAATATGGTATCAAAACCAAGGACATCCGTCCGAGGCCAGGGAAAGCAAGAGAAACAGTGAGTGATTGTAAGGCAGAGAGAAAAAGTGGAGTGGAGTTTTCCGGCAAGTCTAGGGTTCTTTGTAGGAGGCTAGTGAGAAGACACCACCTAGCCCAGAAGGACCGGCAAGCTCCGATCGGCGAACGCCCAGACTCCGGTGGCTATCAAACGTCTCCACGGCGGCGCGTGGTGGACACGCGCTAGACGGACAGCGAGCTTGTGGCTGCGCGTGTGGAGTCCGTTTCACCGGCGACTTCCAATTTCGGCCTCCTCCTATGATTTTCGGCCATACCCAGTGATTATTGCACCTTCCGGTGAGTTTTTGGATTTTCCGGCGAGACCTCCGGTGAAATTTTCCAGATTCCAGCGACTGATTTCCTTCCAGAAACATGGACTCCTCTCAGTTCCCTCCTACATTCGGATCAATTCCCGGAAAAACAACCGGAACATCTCCCATGGTTTTTATGTACGGTACCGATTCTCAAACCCAAAATTCCTCATCTTCTTCCTCTTTAACCAGCAACCCAGTACCAAACAGAACCTTAGAGATGGCTTCAGAATTTTCAGACCATCACATTATGGCTATTAGCCATAAGTTTAATGGTAGGAACTATCTCCAGTGGTCACAAAGCGTGCTGAGGTACATTCGAGGTAAGAGAAAGGAGAAATACATTAATGGGGCAGCCCTCAACCAGGGGAGTGGCTCCCATCTCTTCTTTCCCATCCACTTCCCATCCTCTTCTAATCTCACCGTTGGATTGAAATCTGAACGGTTCAGATTTAATCTTTTATAAAAATATTATTTTTATATTAAAAAATATAAAAATAATACTTTTATATAATATTAGATCTGAACGGTTAAAATTTCAATCCAACGGCTGAGATGAGGAAGATGATGGGAAGTGGATGGGAAGGGAAGAGGACCGTAGCCAACCCCCTCAACCAGCCCCCGATGACACTAATTTTGACACATGGTTTGCTGAAAATAACCAAGTCATGGCGTGGTTATGTAATTTAATGACCTTGGAGATCAGTGAGATATCATATCTGCTTGCACACATGGCAAAGGAAATATGGGATGCCGCTGGAAAACACTGCTGCCTTGATTCACCTGAAGAGACAACTCCGGGATTTACGACAAGGTAATATGTCAGTAACTGAATACTATAATGCATTGCTGAAATTATGGCAGCAACAAGACTTGTTTAAGGTTCACCCCTAGGAAAGTCTTAAAGATGCACAATTGTACAAATGAATTGTGGAAGAACGAAGAATACACGACTTTCTGTTAGGCCTAAATGACGCTTTTGAAGAGATAAGGGGCAGAATCATGGGGCTGAAACCACTCCCACAACTCTTTGATGTGGTTAACTTTGTGCAATTCTAAGAAAGTATGAAGCTCTTGAACCGAAGTGGGCCAAGTCACATTGAAAGCTCCGCACTCACAGTTCAGGGACCATACGGGGAACGAAAAACTAATAAATGGTGCAACTATTGTAAGAAGGGCCACAATGGGGAAGAATGCTGGAAACTCCATGGCAAACCTCCCGGGGGAAAATCAAACTTCCAAAGTCATCTGACCACAGCTGAACTCAAGGTGGAGAATGACGATTGCCTGAGTTCGGAGGAATTACAGATGTTTCGCAGAATGCTCGATAAACAGAATAAGTCTAATTTTGTTCCCAGTGTGAATTGTACAATCAAGTAATTCTATTATCGCTCTCAACGCTGTGATGACTAGTGACGATACCTAGATTGTTGACTCAGGAGCTACGGATCATATGACCAATAACAAAACTCTATTCCACAACCTTAAACTTTGTCATGAACACCTCAAAGTAAAGGTAGCTAATGGGGTATTCACACGGGTTGAGGGCATTGGCACTGTTACGTTATCTGATCACTTGGCAATACATAATGTTCTGTTTGTACCGGAACTTACTTGTAATCTGATATCTGTAAGCAAGTTGACTAGAGGTCAAATATGTCGAGTGATTTTTGAGGATGGTCTATGTGTGTTTCAGGATTTAAGAATGAGGAGGACGATTGGGACTTCTAGATGTGGAATAAATATGAAAGGAAATTGTATTCAGATTGCATTAATTGGTGTGATACAATAGCTACTTATATAAAAAGTAGAGAGATAAAAGTAAACAAATTAAGGAGAAAATTAAGGAGTAACTGATGGAGGAAATTTAGGAGAGGAATAAAGAGAGAATCAGGGAAAAAATTTGAGAGAATAAAGGAGAATTATAATATTCCCATATATTCCCACACTCTCCCTCAAGTTGAATCATAGATTGTCCAACTTGAACTTTATACTACAGATACTTGACGATGTTGAGAGTCACTGGCTGCAACAAGATCGATGGGCAGCAGCTGCGACAAGATCGACGGTCAGCGGCTGCGACAAGATCGATGGTCAGTGGCTGTGACAAGATTGACGGGCAGCGGCTGCGACAAGATCGACGATGAAGGTCCCATAACTGTTTGAGTCTTTAAAATCCTTAGGCTTGTACTTCTTGAGTCTCAGAAGTTCATTTATTTTGTCTGGACTTGTACTCATTTTTGAGTCTCAGAGGCCTACAAATTTTTGAAATGACAATTTGGTCCCTCAATTTGACAAATGACATATTGGTCTTGCGAATTTCAGAAATGACAGTTTAAGCCTCGAATTTCTAAAATGGCAGTTTAGTCCTCTGTCAAAAAACTGCAACGTTTTGATATATATATATATATTTAGATCTCTCCTTGCTGGTTCCATCATATCCGTTTTTCTTCCTATCGCGACTTCTTCCTCATGCGTCTCGATACCTTCTCTTCTTTTTTCTTCACAACACCACGGATGAGAACGGACCGGATCCTTCTTCTTCACCGGACACACCTTCATCTTCATCTTCTCCTTCTCTTTTCTCCTTCTCCTTTGATCTGCAACAATGGCGAGGAAGGGAGACGGCGGTGATAACGTGATTTCCAACGCCGGCGAGATTCTGAACTGTCCGGTGATCCCTGTTAATTTCAGCGAGCTTCTCGATTTTCCCGCGGGTTAAGGTCGTCCAACGGAGAAGGTGGCAATCGCCGTTGCTCTGAGTACTCCTACCGTGACACTCTCTTCTCTTTTCCTCTTTCTGGAACGCTCGCCGGAATCTGGGAATTTGGCCGTAATCTAGAAATTTCGCCGGAATCTGGGAATCTCGCTGGAAACTGCTGACACTGTGTCTAACAGACGAAGGACCCAGGGAGCGAAAATAGGACAGAAACGCTGACGATGGGTCTAACAAACGAAGAACCCAGGGAGCAGTGAGACGAGGACTAAGGAAACGAGATGAGGGACTGAAATCACGGACGGATGACCGGGCGACCCAGACGACGATGGTGAAAGTGGGTGTCTCCTGGCCTGTGTAACTCACTGCCTCTCTGAAACTTTGAACAAAGAGTGAGTCACCAGCACTGGAAAACCAACGCAGAATTGTTAATTTTCTTCAGGAGTTTAATCCCGCTCTGATACCATATGGAATAAATATGAAAGGAAATTGTATTCAGATTGCATTAATTGGTGTGATACAATAGCTACTTATATAAAAAGTAGAGAGATAAAAGTAAACAAATTAAGGAGAAAATTAAGGTGTAACTGATGGAGGAAATTTAGGAGAGGAATCAGGGAAATAATTTATGAGAGAATAAAGGAGAATTATAATATTCCCATATATTCCCACACTAGAGAATGGGATGGATTGTTCTACCTTGAAGGATCAAACTCGAAGAATAAAGATACGTGGAAGGCAAGACGAGCGTTGGTTAGCTCGAATTCACAGAATAATGATGTATTGTTATGGCACTGTCGTTCAGGTCACCCTAGTTTTGATTATATGAAACATGTGTTTCCCATTTTATTCAATAAAAGTTCTGTTTCTTTTCATTGTGAAACTTGCCAATTTGCAAAACAGACACGATCTTCATATCCAAACAGCCCTATACTCCCTCCTCACCATTCACACTGATTCACAGTGATATTAACTACACTCACTCATACTAGGTGGTTTGTTACTTTCATTGATGATCACACTCGAACCACATGGGTTTACTTAATGAAAGACAAATCCGATGTTGCCAAAGTCTTTCAGAACTTCTATACCTTTGTTCAAACCCAATTCAACACGTCCATTAAAGTCCTTCGAAGTGATAATGCCAAGGAACATATGAGCACAACCTTCAAAGAGTTTCTTGATCACCAAGGAATTCATCACCAAACTTCTTGCCCTTACACCCCTCAACAAAATGGGGTAGCCAAACGAAAAAACCGTCACCTATTGGAAGTAACCCGTGCCTTGCTAATGGAACGAAATGTTCCCACTATATTCTGGGGTGATCCCATCCTCACAGCGGCCTATCTAATTAACCGCATGCCTTTTAAAGTTCTCAAATATGACACTCCAATTCATAAACTTCTAGAACTCTTCCCAAATTGCCCCTCATCAATTCTGTTAGAATAGGAAATAAATCATGTTAGAATAAGAAATAAATCACCCCCTTATTAGGATCCCTTGATTGCTGATCTGATTATGAGTGTCTTAATTAGCCTTTATTGTCTTAATTAGTATTTATTGTATTTCCTAATTTACCTTCTAGGTTCTCCCTTGTTTCCCTTATAAGTACATTGTAATTCTCATTATCAAATAACACAACAGAGTGTGATACCTCCGAGTTTAAACATGGTATCGAGCCAAGGACATCCGTCCGAGGCCAAGGAAAGCGAGAGAAACAAAGTGAGTGACGGTGAGGAAGAGAGAAATAGTGCAGCCGGAGATTTCCGGCGAGTCTAGGGTCTTCGCAGGTGGCGAGCGGGACCACACCGCCTAGCCCAAAAGGACCAGAGAGCTCCGATCGGCGAACGCCCAGAGTCCGGTGGCCATCCAGCGTCTCCACGACGGCGCGTGGTGTACACGCGCCCGACGACCAGCGACCTTGTGGCGGCGCGTGAAGGCGCGTGTGGAGTATTTTCCGCCGGCGACTTCCTGGGTAACTCTTCTCCCCGATTCCCGCCTTCCCCGCTCATTACATACTCCGTGAATGCTTGAATTTTCCTCCGCGACTCTCCTAAGGACAATTTCCGATTCCTACGACTGATTTTGTTCACATGGATCCCTCTCAATTCCTCCTTTATTTGGGACAATTCCCGGAGAAACAACCGGAACATCTCCCATAGCTTTTATGTCGTACCGATTCTCAAACTCAAAATTCCTCATCTTCTTCTTCCTCTCTAACCAGCAACTCGCACCAACTAGAACTTCGAGAGATGGCTTCGAATTTTCAGACCATCATATTATGGCTATTAGCCATAAATTTAATGGCGAACTATCTCCAAGGGTCACAAAGCGTCCGAGGTATATTCGAGGTAAGAGAAAGGAGAAATACATTAATGGGGCAGCTCCTCAACCATCCCCCGATGACCCTAATTTTGACACATGGTTTGCTGAAAACAATCAAGTCATGACATGGTTGTGTAATTCAATGACCTTGGAGATCAATGAGGATATCCGCTTGCACACACGGCAAAGGAAATATGGGATGCCGCTAGAAGAACCTACTCTTCCCTTGAAAACACCGCTGCTTTGATTCATCTGAAGAGACAACTTCGGGATTTACGCCAAGGTAATAGTTCAGTCACTGAATATTATAATGCACTGCTAAAATTGTGGCAACAACAGGATATGTTTGAAGTTCATCCCTGGGAAAGTCTCAAAGATGCACAATTGTACAAACAAATTGTGGAAGGAGGAAGGATACATGATTTTCTGTTAGGCCTCAATGGTACTTTCGAAGAGATAAGGGCGTAATCATGGGACCGAAGCCACTCCCACCGCTCTTTGATGTGGTTAACCTTGTGCAATTCAAGAAAGTAGGAAGCTCTTGAACCGAAGTGGACCAAGCAACATTGAAAGCTCCGCACTCGCAATTCAGGGACCAATCGGGGAACGAAAAACCAATAAATGGTGCAACTATTGTAAGAAGAAGGGCCATAATAGGGAAGAATGCTGGAAACTCCATGGCAAACCTTCCGGGGGAAAATCGAACTTCCAAAGTCACCTGACCTCGCCTGAACCAAAGGTGGAAAGTGATGATCACTTGAATTCGGAGGAGTTACGTATGTTTCAAACCTTTCGCAGAATGCTCGATCAACGAGAAAAGTCTAATTCTATTCCCAGTAAACCTTGTACAATCAAGTAACTCTATTATTGCTCTCAACACCGTGATGACTAATGACGATACCGGATAGTTGACTCGGAGCTACGGATCATATGACCTAGAACAAAACTCTATTCCACAACCTTAAATCCCGTCACGAGAACCTCAAGGTAAAAGTAGCTAATGGGGTATTCACACGGGTTGAGGGCATTGGCACCGTTATCTTATCTAATCACTTGGCGATACATAATGTTCTCGTTTGTACCGGAACTTACTTGTAATCTGATAGTGTAAGCAAGTTGACTAAAGGTCAAATATGTCGAGTGATTTTTGATGATGGTATATGTTTGTTTCGGATTTAAGAACGAGGAGACGATTGGGACTTCTAGAGAATGGGATGGATTGTTCTACTTTGAAGGATCAAACTCGAAGAATAAAGATACGTGGAAGGCAAGACGAGCGCTAGTTAGCTCAAATTCACGGAATAATGATGTATTGTTGTGGCACCGTCGATCGTCACCCTAGTTTTGATTATATGAAACATGTTTTTCCCAATTTATTCAATAAAAATTCTGTTCCTTTTCATTGTGAAACTTGCCAATTTGCCAAACATGACACGATCTTCTTATCCCAAACAGCCCTATACTCCCTCCACACCATTTACATTAATTCACAGCGATATCCGGGGGCCGCAGCCCAACCACTACCCACACTCATACTAGGTGGTTTGTTACTTTCATTGATGACCACACTCGAACCACATGGGTTTACTTAATGAAAAACAAATCCGACGTCGCCAAAGTCTTTCGTAACTTCTATACCTTTGTCCGAACCCAATTCAACACGTCCATTAAGGTCCTTCAAGTGATAATGCCCAAGAATATATGAGCACATCCTTCAAAGAATTTCTTGATCAGCAAGGAATTCATCACCAAACTTCTTGTCCTTACACTCCTCAACAAAACGGGGTAGCCGAACGGAAAACCGTCACCCGTTGGAAGTAACCCGTGCCTTGCTAATGGAACGAAATGTTCCCACCATATTCTGGGGCGATGCCATCCTCACCGCGGCCTATCTAATTAACCGCATGCCTTCTAAAGTTCTCCAATATGCCACTCCAATTCAAAAACTTCGGAACTCTTCCCAAATTGCCCTCTCATCAATTCATTACCTCCCAAGGTATTTGGTCGTGTTGTCTTTGTTCACAAAAAGGAGGGCAACAAATTCAAAGGTGCTCGAGCCGACAAGTGTATCTTCCTTGGCTACTCCTCTACTCAAAAAGGGTACAAATGCTACTGCCCGTCTTCCAAGAAACTTATTATCTCTCGAGATACGGTGTTCTCGGAAGACGAAGCTTATTATCCCAAATTACCCATTCAGGGGGAGTATTCTGATATTGAATGGCTAATCTCGGAAGAAGCATCTAATTCCAACACCTCAAATTCACCGACACATCATCAAGACCACCCTAACCTTATAGCCTCTCTTGACTCACTTGCTTCCCGAACCAGCCTAATATACACATTTCACCCCAACTCCGAACCCAATGAACAGAAACTCATGTTGAGATCAATTCAAGGGTGGATGAAGAATCACGACGGAGATAGAGTCTAGCTCACGATTCAAACTGAACCATTAATAGAACAATCTCTCCCATTCAAAGGAATAACCATGAATCAACCCGGATTAAATCCCGAAGAATCGGGTTGGCCTATTGCCTTGAGAAAACGGGTAAGATCTTGTACTCATCATCCAATTCAACAATTTGTCTCATATGGTAATCTGTCTCGCAAAATGCAAAGTTTTGTTGTAAATAAAGTACGATAACTATTCCAAACACGTTTCAACAAGCTATGTCCGATCCAAATTGGAAACAAGTCAGAAGATGAATTGAGGCACTCAAGGAAAATAGAACATGGAAATCACGACCCTTCCCAAGGAAAGAAACCAAAAGAGGGACGCAGTGGATTTTCACTCCAAAATTCAATCCCGATGGTAGCATCAACAAATACAAGGCAAGACTTGTTGCAAAAGGATATACCCGTACGCACGGATTGACTATCGGAGACATTTGCTCCTAAGGGTCAAGTTTAATACTATTCAAGTACCGTTATCACTTGCAAGAAACTTGGATTGGTCACCGTACCAACCGGACGTGAAAATGCATTCCCGAATGGCAACCTAGAGGAAGAAGTATATATGGAGATTCCGGATGGAGTTTTAACTCCTAATAACACTGTGTGTAAGCTAAGCAAGTCATTGTACGGCCTGAAACAATCTCCGAGGGCATGGTTCGGTCGATTCACCAAAGCAGTAAAAGGGCTTGGGTATACTCAGGGACGAGCAGATGACACATTGTTTACCAAACGTATTAATGATAAAATCGCCATATTAATTGTGTATGTTGATGACATAATCATTACAGGAAATGATGAAGAAGCCATTGCACAACTAAAAAGTGACTTGTCGACTGAATTCCAAGTGAAAGACCTTGGTCAAATGAGGTACTTCTTAGGCATGGAAGTGGCAAGAACTAAGAAGGGCATCAATGTATCTCAACGCAAGTATACACTAGACCTGTTACATGAGACAGCATGTTGGGCACTCAACCGTAAGGGACACCAATGGAAGAGGATGCCACCTACATCAAACCAAAAGGTGTTCCAGCTAATTCGAAAGATACGAAGACTTGTGGGAAGTTGATATACTTGACCCACACTCGTCCCGACATTAGCTATGCAAACTTGGAATAGTAAGTCAATTTATGCATCAACCACAAGAAGAGCACATGGAGGCGATACAGGATCTTGAGCTACCCGAAGCTAAATCCTGGAAAAGGAATATTCTTCAAGAAAGGTACTACCGTAAATATTGAAATCTACACCGCAGACCATGCAAGGGATAGAGAGACCAGGAGGTCAACCTCGTGGTACCGTACATATGTGGGGAAATCTGGTTACATGGAGAAGCAAGAAACAGACAGTGGTGTCACCAAGCAATGCAGAAGCAGAACTGAGAGCTGTTAACAAAGGCGTTTGTGAAGGAGTTGGGGATTCAACATGAAGGACCAATGCAACTGGGTGTGACAACAAGGCCAAAGATTGAAATGGTCAAGAACCCAAGATATCATGATCGAACCAAGCATGTTGATATAGACAGACATTTTATTAAAGAAAAGATTGAAGCGTGCATTATGACCCCGTCTCACATTCGATCTCGAAGAACAAATTGCGTACGTCCCGACTAAACCACTCGGCCGAACCAAGTTTGAAGGATTTTGTGGCAAGCCGGGATTGCTCGACATATACTCTCCAAATGAGGGGAGTGTTAGAATAGGAAATAAATCATGTTAGAATAAGAAATAAATCACCCCTTATTAGGATCCCTTGATTGCCGATCCGATTATGGGTGTCTTAATTAGCCTTTATTGTCTTAATTAGTATTTATTGTATTTCCTAATTTACCTTCTAGGTTCTCCCTTGTTTCCCTTATAAGTACATTGTAATTCTCATTATCAAATAACACAACAGAGAGTGTGATACCTCTGAGTTTAAACAAATTCATTACCTCCCAAGGTGTTCGGCTTTGTTGTCTTTGTTCACAAAAAGGAGGGCAACAAATTTAGTGCTCGAGCTGACAAGTGTATCTTCCTTGGCTACTCCTCTACTCAAAAAGGGTACAAATGCTACAGCCCGTCTTCCAAAAAGCTTATTATCTCTCGGGATACAGTGTTCTCGGAAGACAAGGCTTATTATCCCAAATTACCTATTTAGGGGGAGTATTCTGATATTGAATGGCTAACCTTGGAAGCATCTAATTCCAACACCTCAAACTCACCTGACACATCATCATCAGTGCTACCTAACCTTATAGCCTCTCTTGACTCACTTGCTCCCACGAACCAGCCTAATACACACTATTAGGAAATAATCAATGTAAATATATTGTATTTATTAGTATCGCCACTGATTAGGGATTATGGTATTGATTAGGGGATTAATACTCTTAATGAGTCATTACCCTCTTGTCCCCTCATATGTGTATATGAATTAGTATGGATTCAAGATTATATATTTTCCCTATTTCTCTCTCTCTAGCGTCTTCATGGTATCAGAGCTAGTGTGTTCGACTGTTTAATTTTTTTTCCCGACGAGTTTGCTGTCTTTTTCTGGTGACAGTGAAAGAGAGAGCTAGAGTTGGGGTTCTCTGTTCCGTGGCTAGTTTCCGTACACGCGCCGCCCCACCTTGCTCAGGAGGTCCCAATCGGCGCACCCCCACCGGCAGCCCTCTGTTTCACTTGCGCGTGGTCTCTCACGCGCCACTCAGTGCTCCACCGTCTGTTACACGCGCCGGCGCGTGACGTGTTTCTCCGGCGAGTTTTTCGCCGCCGTCCGTTTGCTTCTCATATCTCGGGGCTTCCCTTTCTGGTATGTTGTTTTGAGGGGTCTGTGTGCTCATTTTTTGAGGACCCAAGTTGTTCTTTGGCCCTTGTTTTGTGTGTATCATTGTCGTTGGTCCTTGTGCGGCCTCTTGTTCCTGTTTGGCAGTTGGTGTGACTGTTGTTTATTGTTTTTTGGGGGCTCTTTAGCATTGGTTTGCCTCTAGAGGGTGGTGTTTTGATTCTCTAGTTGTTGTTTACTATCCTCTTTGCAATTGTTTCCCTTGTGTGTCTCTTATGGCTGACTCCAAACCTAGTGCAATGACTGAGATGATTCCTATTTCCAACAAAATTACTGATCATAAGTTGAATTGGACCAATTATCCGGACTGGATCAAAACCATCCGTATGCATTTACTCAGTATTGAGAAAGAGGGCCATTTAACTGCGACTCCTCCAATGGATGACCCGAAGATGACATGGGCTCGTGCCGATGCCCGACTATTCTTACAAATTCAAAATTCCATTGACAGCGACATCCTTCCTTCGGTCAGTCATTGTAATACTATTAAGGAACTTATCGACTACCTTGAGTTCCTGTATTCTGGGAAAGGGAACATTAATCGCATACATGAGGTTTGTAGAGGTTTCTATCAGGCTGACCAACAAGGTCACCCCCTGAAGAATTTTTACATGGATTTTAAACAAATGTATGAGGAGATGCGGCGGTTAATGCCACCAACGACTGATCTTCAAGCTCAGGTGGATAATATGGAGAAGTTGGCAATTATGAGTTTCCTTAGTGCTCTTGACCCTTCTTATGAGACTGTTCGATCTCAGATATTATTCAGGATGTGTACTCTCGAGTGTTGCGTGCCGACAGTATGGCCAACCCAGCTTCTAATTCTAATGCCAGTGCTTTAGCTGGTCGGAGTGCGCCTGATTTTAGGAATCCAGGTTTTTCACGACCAAGTTCTTCAGTGGGAGGTACACCGAATCCTGTTTCTGCTGCTCCTAAGTACCCAGGCCCCCCGCGGCCCGATCACAATTCTTCCAATTCTGGTGCTGGTGGGATTGTTTGCTATTATTGCAAGGAACCTGGTCATACAAAACGCTACTGCCATAAGTTGCAACAGAGGCAACCACGCAGTGGGTCTGCTCATATGGTTCAATCATCTGATGTTCCTGATCATGCTCCCTCAGCACCGACTGTGTTTGCTATAGGTAACTCTGATTCATGTCTTGCTACTTCTTCCTCGAAGTGGATCATCGATTCCGGGGCTACTGATCATATGACAAGTAACCATTATTTGTTCTCTTCATATGCACCATATGCCAACCGCTCCTCGATTACAATTGCCAATGGTTCTTACTCCCGTGTGCTTGATCTGGCATTGTTCAACCTACCCCGTCTGTTTCCTTATCATCTGTCCTTAATGTTCCTGACCTTGCATTTAACCTTTTGTCTCCTAGCAAGCTTACTTGTCACTTAAATTGTTTCATCTCACTTTTCCCTGACCATTGTTTGATTCAGGATCTTACGACGAAGCAGATTATTGGTAGGGGGTTTGAATCTGGCGGTCATTACTTCCTTGACGATCAAGTACCACGTTCAGTTGCTTGCTCTGGGGGTTCCTCTCTTTTTGATATCCATTGTCAGCTAGGTCATGTGTCTTTGTCATCTTTAAAGAGGTTGTATCCTCAATTTCATCATGTGTCTTCTTTAGAGTGTGAGTCGTGTCAGTTTGCGAAACATCACCGTGTTCATCTGGCACCACGCGTCAATAAACGGGCTGCGTCCCCTTTTGATTTAGTCCATTCTGATATTTGGGGTCCGTGTCATGTTGAGTCCAAGTCTGGTTTTCGGTACTTTGCTACTTTTGTTGACGACTTTTCTCGAACCACCTGGCTTTATGTAATGAAAAATCGTTGAGAGTTGTTTTCTCACTTTTCCAATTTCTGTGCTGAAATCAAAACTCAATTTGGTGTCCATGTGAAAATCTTACGGAGTGACAATGCTAAAGAATATTATTCTGCCCAATTTCAAAACTACATGCTCCAAAATGGTATGATTCATTAGTCCTCGTGCGTGGATACACCGGCTCAAAATGGTGTTGCCGAACGAAAGAACCGGCACTTATTAGAAGTAGCCTGGGCTCTAATGTTTCAAATGCAAGTTCCCAAACCTTTCTGGGCTGATGCTGTGTCTACTGTTTGTTTCCTTATTAATCGTATGCCCTCTCCTGTTCTTCGTGGCGCTACTCCCTACACCACCTTATTCCCCTCCAAACCCGTATTTCCTATTGACCCAAAAATCTTTGGGTGTGTTTGTTTTTTTCGTGATGTTTGCCCCACTGTTACCAAACTTGATCCCAAGTCTCTTAAATGTGTCTTCCTTGGGTATTCTAGGGTCCAGAAGGATTATCGGTGCTATTCACCTACTCTTCGGCGTTATCTTATGTCTGTCGATATAACTTTCCATGAGTCGACCCCATTCTTTCCTGTCTCTCCTGCGTCTCCATCCCCTGACACCACCGACAGTCTTGATGATATCTTGGTCTATGAGGTTCCGCTACCACCAGTACAGGCATCTGACCCGGCACCTGCTAAACCTCCTATTTATCATGTTTATCAGAAGCGTCCCAAGGCAAGAAATGGCGTTGATCAGGTTCATGACCCACCAATCCTCGCTTCGGCGTCTGATCCGGCATCAGTTGCTCCTGTTCTTGTTTCTGAACCAGACACAGTGCCTGATTCCCCTGCTTCTTCTCTTGACTTGCCCATTGCCCTCCGCAAAGGTCAGCGTTCTTGCACCCACCCTATTTCTTCTTTTGTTTCCTATAACCATCTTTCCCCCCCATCTTGTTCCTTCATAGCCTCCTTAGATTCTATCATTGTTCCCACTAATCTCCACCAAGCCTTGGCCCACCCTGGTTGGTGTGCTGCTATGAAAGAAGAAATGATAGCCCTTGATAAGGCTGGTACCTGGACTCTCGTTGATTTGCCTCCTGGAAAGAAGGCTATCGGATGCAAGTGGGTATTCACGGTGAAAACAAAAGCCGATGGCACCTTGGAACGTTTGAAAGCTCGCCTAGTTGCCAAGGGTTATGCTCAAACCTACGGTGTTGACTATTCGGAAACCTTCTCACCTGTGGCAAAACTGTCTTTTGTTCGTCTTTTTATTTCTCTGGCAACTACTTATGGTTGGGACCTTCATCAGTTGGATGTTAAAAATGCCTTCTTAAATGGTGACCTTCTTGAGGAAGTTTACATGGAGCAACCACCTGGTTTTGTTGCTCAGGGGGAGCGTGGGAAGGTATGTCATTTACAGAAATCACTATATGGTTTGAAGCAGAGTCCTTGTGCTTGGTTTAACCGGTTTAGCACGGTGGTTAAGAAGTTTGGCCTAAATCAGAGCAAGTGTGATCATTCAGTGTTTTATCAACTGACGAATTCTGGCATGATTCTCCTCGTGGTATATGTTGATGACATTGTTATTACAGGGAGCAATACTTCGGAATCTCATCACTAAAGACCTTCCTTAATTCTCAATTCCAAACGAAGGATTTGGGCTCATTAAAATACTTTCTTGGGATCGAGGTTATGAGAAGCAAGAAAGGGATTTTCTTGACACAGAGGAAATATGTTCTTGATCTTCTCAAAGAAACTGGCAAACTCGGAGCAGCACCAAGTAGTTTTCCCATGATTCCTAATCCTTTCCTGGACATCGATGAGAGCATACCGTTTGATGAATTACCTGAGGATCTGAGAAAAAAGATTGACCCGAAAAAGATCAAGCCGTTTGCCTACCCTGAGAGATACCGCAGATTGATTGGAAAGTTGAATTATCTCACAATGACTCATCCCAATGTGACCTTCCCAGTCAGTGTACTTAGCCAATTCATGACAACATCGACAGTTGCTCAGTGGGAAGCATTGGAACATGTCTTACACTACTTGAAGGGGTCACCTAGTCGCAACATGCTCTATATGAATCATGGTCATACCGAGATTGAATGCTTTTGTGATGTAGATTATGCGGGGTCGAAAGCTACTAGGAGATCCACCACAGGGTACTGTGTGTTTATGGGTGGAAATTTAGTATCCTGGAGGAGTAAGAAGCAAGATGTGGTTTCACGATCCAGTGCAAAAGCCGAGTATAGGGCTATGGCTCAATCGGTACAGGAAATTGTGTGGATTCACCAGTTAATGAAAGAGATTGGTCTCACCACGTCATTACCTACAAAACTGTGGTGCGATAACAAAGCTGCTTTACACATAGCCTCCAACTCTGTGTTTCATGAACGCACAAAGCACATTGAAATCGATTGTCACTTTGTGCGTGATAAAATCAAGGAGAACTTCATTTCCACTTGACATGTGAGGTCTAGTGACCAATTGGGTGATCTGCTGACTAAAGCCCTGAATGGAACTCGAGTTGATTATCTTTGTAACAAGTGGCATGATTAACATTTATGCTCCAACTTGAGGGGGAGTATTAGGAAATAATCAATGTAAATATATTGTATTTATTAGTATCGCCACTGATTAGGGATTATGGTATTGATTAGGTGATTAATACTCTTAATGAGTCATTACCCTCTTGTCCCCTCATATGTGTATATATACCCTTTTGTGTATATGAATTAGTATGAATTCAAGATTATATATTTTCCCTATTTCTCTCTCTCTCTCTCTAGCATCTTCACACACATTCCACCCAACCTAAACCCAATGAACCGGAAACTCATGTTGAGATCAACTCAAAGGATGAAGAATCACGACAGAGATGAGTCCACCACAAGTTCAAATCGAACTGCATTAACCGGTAGAACTATCTCTCCCATTCAAAGGAATGACCATGAATCCAATCCAGGATTAAATCCTGAAGAATCGGGTTGGCCTATTGCCTTGAGAAAAGGGGTAAGATCGTATACCAGTGTTGTTAAAACATCGTTTCAAAACGTTGAAACGTACGTTTTTACGTTTTTCGCCGGAAAATCGTGTTAGAACGGTGGTTGAGATGGAAATTGATCTGAAACGATCGAAACGCCGTTTCAAATCGGTAGAAACGGTCAAAATGGGCGAGTTTACCGGTTCTGAAATTTTTTTTAAAAAAAGGGTATTTTTGTAAAATCTCTTTTGTAAAATCGGCAGCTGGGTGCTTCATTGCTCTGCCTCGACTTCGTCCGATCGTCGTATTTGCTCTGCCTCGACTTTCCTTTCCTCTTCTTCTCTAATCGCTGGGGCTGGATGGCGACACTGCTGGTTCTTCAGTTCTTCTTCATCGACCGTAGGTGGCCGCTGGGTGCTGCCTTGCTGAGTATTTTTGTTGTCTTTAAATCTTCATTCTGTTTCTTATAGCATGATGAGTTGCCGAGTCGCTGCAATGCTGTTTCATATATTTTTTTCTTGCTGAGTTGCTTCTTCACTCCAAATTGTGTTAATCTGTGTGCTCTTTTGCTTCTTCCGAATGTGTACTCTGTGTATCTTATAGTGCTGAGAGCCGGATCGCTAAATATTGTGTTTTTGGCTGAAATTTGAAAGCCTTAAATTAATATAATTACTTTGAATTTTGATTAAATATAGTTTAAAATCACATGGCCTCATCAAGTGGAAATAATAGTAGTAGCACTCCGGCTTCTGCAACTGCAAGTGTAAGTAACACTGCTGTTGGGGGGAAGAGATTGGCTAGAAATGCTCCTGGAAATAGGTTAGATCCTACATGGAGGCATTCAATTGAAGTTCCAGAATGATCCTGGAAATAGGTTAGATCCTGCATGGAAGCATTCAATTGAAGTTCCAGGAACAAAAAAGCTTAAATGCAAGTATTGTCCCAAAGTAATGTCTGCGGGAGTTTTTTGTGTGAAGCACCATTTGGCAGGAACATCTAAAGATGTTGAACCATGTATATCGGTGTCTGAGGAAGTAAAAATAGAGATGTTGAATCTTCTTGTTGGAGCAAATCAAGGAAAACCATATCAAATACAAGAGGAAGCTGTTAGTGGTGCTACTGCCTCCTCCGATATTTTTAAGAAAAGTAGATCATCCGCTCCCATAACCCTCAACACCATATTGAAGAAGAACTTAAGGGAGGAGGCATGTCTTGACATTTTCACTGCTATTTATAACAATGGAATTCCTTTCAATTTTGTGAATGGCGATGATTTCAAAAAGATGTGTGAATCAATTGCTAAGTACGGACCAGGTTTCAAGCCACCATCTTATCATGAGTGTAGAGTAAAATACTTGAAGCAAAAATATGATATGACAATGGTTGTTGTTGAAAAGCATAAGGCTTTATGGAAGAAAACTGGATGCACAATAATGACTGATGGGTGGACTGATAAAAGAATATCAATAATCAATTCTTGTGTGCATAGCTCTATGGGAATTGTGTTTCTCAAGTCCATTGATGCATCTCACATCACCAAAACAAATTTCGACAAGATTTTTCGATGATTGATGAAGTGGTGGTGAGGTTGGTGAAGAAAACGTTGTCCAAGTTGTGACGGACAATGCTGCAAATTATAAAGTCATAGGGCTTTGTTGATGGAGAAAAGAAAGAAAATATATTGGACACCTTGTGCTACCCATTGTATTGATTTGATGTTGGAAGATTTAGAGAAGAAAATACCCCTTCATAAAGACACAATTTTCAAGGGGGAAAAAATTACAACTTATATCTATTCAAGAGCATCTCTCATTCCAATATTGCACAGCTTCACCAATGGAAAAGATTTGATTAGACCCGCCATGACTCGGTTTGCCACATCCTATTTGACTTTGAAATGCCTCCATGACAACAAAAATCCAGTGAAAAGAATGTTCTTGTCAGAAGAATGGAAGAAAACCAAATATGCAAAGTCAACAGATGGAAAGCTCATTGAAAATGTAGTGATGGACAAACATTTTTGGAAAAGGGTTGAAATTTGTTTGATAGGGGCACTTCCTTTGATTGAAGTGCATAGGTTGGTTGATTCAAATGATGCAGCAATGGGCTCCATTTATGAGGCAATGGATCGTGCCAAAGAGAAAATTCAAGAGGATTTTTTTTTAAAAAAAAAAAAAAAAGCTACATTGTAAGTTATCATTTAATTTATTTAATTCAGAGTTATAGACATTTTAACTCAAAATTAATTCAATTGTTATCTTTTCTTTTCTTTTTAGTTATCAACCTATCTCGGGATGTCATTGATGCAAGACGGGAGAGGCAACTCCATAGGCCTTTGCATGCCGCAGCTACTACCTTAACCCAAAACAACATTATTCTCCTACATTTAAAGTTGATTATGAAGTAAAGGTTGGATTATATGATTGTATAAAAAGGATGGTGGCGGATAAGGCTCTTGAAAGAATTATTGATGAGCAACTTGAGGAATTCAAGCATCGTAGAGGCCTTTTTGGGAGTACCTTTGCTATGGATGGAGTTGAAACCAAGAGTCTAGCAAGACATGGGAATCTTATGGTGATGGTGTTCCAGAACTCCAAAAATTGGCTATCCGTGTGCTTAGCTTGACATGTAGTTCCTCTGGGTGAGCGGAATTGGAGTGCTTTTGAGATGGTATATTTTTAATATGAATTGCATTTCATTTCAAAAATATGATAATAGTCTAGTATTAAATTATTTTCTTGTATTTGTTTAGGTCCACACAAAGAAAAGAAATCGTTTGAAGCAAGAGACAATGAATAATGTTGTTTTTGTGATGGCTAACTCAAGATTAGGCAAGACAAAACATAGAGTGTCTCCTCAAATTGATTATAACTTTGATGACATTGAGTCGAATGATGATTGGATTGCGGAACCAACATGTGAAGATTTTTCAGAAGATGTTGGAGTTGGAGAAGATCAAGATCCCCATAGCTTGGATGATCATGATCTGAATGAAGAAGAGGGGAACTTGAATGATTTGGATATTCCCAAATGTCTTAGTGGTGGAGGGGATGAAGAAGATGATGTTGAGATTGACTTTGACTCCGATGACTTAAATTAGAGATGTTGATCTCTTTTATAATTTTATTGCCTTGGTGTTTTGATTTTAATATGTATTATGATGACTAAGTGTTTGGACTTTGGACTTAAATTTGTGATGACTTTAATGTATTGGTGTGTTTTAGTTTTATATATGTTGGATTTTATTTTTTTTGTAGTGCGTAGTAAACTCTTACGTTTCGTTTACGTTTTCCGTTTTTACGTTTTTGCTCACCCTTACCGTTTCAACATAGACTCTACATTTTAACAACACTGTCGTGTACTCATCATCCAATTCAACGATTTGTCTCATATGGTAATCTGTCTGCAAAATGCAAAGTTTTGTTGTAAACAATGCACAAATAACCATTCCAAACACGTTTCAACAAGCTATGGCTGATCCAAATTGGCAGCAAGCTGCAGAAGAGGAATTGAGGGCACTCAAGGAAAATAGAACATGGGAGATCACGACTCTTCCTAAAGGAAAGAAACCAATAGGATGCAGGTGGATCTTCACTCCGAAATTCAATCCTGATGGTAGCATCAACAAATACAAGGCAAGACTTGTTGCAAAAGGATATACCCAGACGTACGAGATCGACTATTAGGAGACATTTGCTCCAAAGGTCAAGTTCAATACCATTCAAGTACCGTTATCACTTGCGCGAACTTGGATTGGTCACCGTACAAACCGGACGTGAAGAATGCATTCTTGAATGGCAACCTAGAAGAAGTATACATGGAGATTCCAGATGGAGTTTTAGCTCCTAATAACTCTGTGTAAGCTAAAAAAGTCATTGTACGACCTGAAACAATCTCCGAGGGCATGGTTCGGAAGATTCACCAAAGCAGTGAAAGGGCTTGGGTATACTCAGGGACGAGCAGATGACACATCGTTTACCAAACGTGTTAATAACAAAGTCACCATATTGATCGTTTATGTTGATGACATAATCATTATAGGAAATGATGAAGAATGCATTGCTCAACTAAAAAGTGACTTGTCGACTGAATTCCAGGTGAAAGACCTTGGTCAAATGAGGTACTTCTTAGGCATGGAGGTGGCAAGGACTAAGAAAGGCATCAATGTATCTCAACGCAAGTATACACTAGACCTGTTACATGAGACAGTATGTTGGGCACTCAACCAAGGACACCAATGGAAGAGGATGTCACTTACGGTCAAACCAAAAGGTGTTCCAAAATAATTCGAAAGATACGACTTGTGGGGAAGTTGATATACTTAACCCACACTCGTCCTAACATTAGCTATGCAAGCTTGGAATAGTAAGTCACTTTATGCATCAACCACAAGAAGAGCACACGGAGGTCGTATACGTAATCTTGAGCTACCCGAAGCTTAATCCCGGAAGAGGAATATTCTTTAAGAAATGTACTACCGTAAACATTGAAATCTACACCGATGCACCATGCAAGGGATGAGAGACCGTGAGGTCAACCTCGTGGTACCGTATATACGTGGGGAAATCAAGTTACATGGAGAAGCAAGAAATAGACAAATGGTGTCAACAAGCAGTGCAAAAGCAGAACTGGGAGCTGTTAACAAAGGAGTTTGTGAAGGAATCTGGATCATCAGATTACTAGAGGAGTTGGAGATTCAACATGAAGGACCAATGCAACTCTGGTGCGACAATAAGGCCAGCATTGAAATGGTCAAGAACCCAGTATATCATGATCCAACCAAGCATGTTGAGAATTGAGATAGACCGACATTTCTTTAAAGAAAAGATTGAAGCAGGCATTATGACCCTATCTCACATAAGATCTGAAGAACAAATTGCAGATATCATGACTAAACCACTCGGTTGAACAAAGTTTGAAGTATTTCGTGGCAAACTGGGATTGCTCGACATATACTCTCCAGCTTAAGGGGGAGTGTTAGAATATTAGGAAATAAATCACCCACTTATTAGGATCCCTTGATTAGTGCCCTGATTATAGGATCTTAATTACTGAGTTATTAGTCTTTATTGTGCTTTATTGTATTTCCTAATGTAATTCCTTTGTTCTCCCTTGCTTTACCTATAAGTACATTGTAATCCTCTTCATCAAAAAAATAATACAGAGAGTGATGATACCTCTGATTTCATAATAATATAAAACATATTTGGGGAGTTGATTTTGGTCCTAAATGTAAGACATAGTCTACACATTTGTCAATCTTTTCCTAATTTACCTTTATTGATGCTTCCTCAACAACAATTAAGGAGGGGACAAGAGAGAATTAAGGAAGATGACTAGGGTGTTTTAGAAAATACATGTCTTATTAACTAACTCAACTAACTTCCTTAATCTAATCAAATTAGGTAAAAATACCTTATATTAAGGACTAGAGGAATATTCAACATGAAAGATCTAAACATATGGAGGTGGGCTTACTAGTTACATCTTATCAAAGAAAAGGTTGAAGAATGAATTTTATCTCTGACTTATCTACACACAAATCTTCAAGTTGTAGATGTGTTAACTAAAGGATTGCTCAAACCTACTTTTAAGAGCCATATAAACAAGTTGGGCATGATTAGCATCTCCGATCCAACTTAAGGGGGAGTGAGGAAATATTATGCAATGATTGTAAATATTAGTTATTATTAGCCTTTATGAGTATTGATTTGGCTTTGCAGATCGAAAAAAAGGGCTGTACATCTAATACTACATACTTGAAGGGCACTTTAGGCAAAGGGATTATGTTCAAAAGGAGGAAAAGATTGACAATTGACAGATATTCTCACAAAGGGCTTATCTATTGAGCATTTTCAAAACTTAGTTTCCAAGCTTGGAATGGATGATACCCACTCTCTGATATGTAAATGGTAAATAACTAACTAGGTTAGTTAGTTAGGAAGGGATTAGTTAGTTGGTTAGTTGTTAGTAACTAGTTATTTACCATTTACATATCACTCTCCAACTTAAGGGAGTGTTAAATGGTGTCGCTAATAATATTAGTGGTTAGTAGTAGTTGGTAGATAATAATGTAATTAGTAATGTTAATAGCAGTTGGTAGACAGAAGTAAGTTAGTACTCAAACATTTAATAGACCTGTAGAAGGCTCCTTGTATAAATACGCATGTAATGAAGTCATCAGAAATATTTTTCCTCTCAACATTTTGTATATATTGCACTCTTATCTCCTTGTGATAGATTATTTATTGACTCAGATTTTATTTTTCACGATTATATGAGAGATTTAGGCGATTTGATTAGAATATTTCTCTGTCAAGGGAATGTAGAGAAAATAGAAGATAAACAGAACGAGAGGAAAGAGGAAGAAAAGAAGAGAGAGAATCTGAACAGTTCCTGTATATTAATTCAATCAAAGTAGTATGTCATGCAACTATGGTATCACTTATATAGGCAATATGTCAATATGTCATAACTAATTCTGCCTTTCTCTGGCTTATTGACTTATTAACCAGCTCACCATCACCTTTTTATAGTTTTATAGTTTACATATCATTCTCCTCCCTCTCTTATACATGTATTAGGTTCTCATCAATAAAATTCAGAGCTTTTTTTCTGCCAAATATCTAACAAAGCATAGATGAAATCAAGCAAAGTGTCTCTTGAGTGCATGAAAGCTAGCTTGAAGCATAGTTATTTTAGAATGATGCATGATGTTTGACAAGTATATGTCAAGTTTGAGTTGGTAATCCCAGTGCCTTTGAGTTGCTAAGTCTAAAAGAATATGAAATGTGCAATTATAAAAAGGGTACATGTGATTTGTGCACGAAATTGAATAAATGTTAAGTCAAAGAGTACATGTTTGAGAAGTTTTTGAGTTTCTGCTATTCACTGGGTCAAAAGAACTCAAAATTTCATCATTCTTATTGCTGGAAATAGAGGAGAAGTGGACCTTTAAAACAAGTTATAAACAACAACAACAACTACTACCGCAAATACTAATACAACAAAAGCCTTATCCCACTAAGTGGGACGCAACTTCTTGAAAACAAGTCCCCATTCCTGTTAAATTAAAAAGTACAGAAAAAGTAATAAGTAGCAAATTTGAACCAAAACTCTGTCCAGAATTCTTAAACTATATCAGAAGAGTCTCAAGAGAATGTCAGAAAAGTTCAAGAGAATCGGTACTTGTATGACCCTAATTCAATTCAAATGGACTTAACAAAATAATTTATACAAGGGAAAGAGCTATTGAAGGTATGATATCAAGGAGAGCTAAACCTGCTTATATACTACTAACATTGGCAAGACTGTAACTCATTTACAAACAGTACTAAAGATTCGAAAAAAATCTACCTGAAGTTGATCTCCTATCTTCGCGGCTGTCTGGCCAACACTTGAAATACGTGAATCCAACCTCGCAAAGCTATCAAACAAACCATCTACACCTTTCTCTAGCTGAAAAGGATATAAAGAAATAGGCCATACATTGGAACATTGAGATTCAAACTTAGTAAATACACTAATACCAAACTCCATGATGTAAAACAACAAAATGTATCATAACAAACCAACTTAAAAAGGTGAAAAAAGAAAGCAAATCCTAGATGTGACAGACAGGGGGACTAAGATAATAACGGATAATTATGGGTAAGGTACTGTTTTCCTAATCCTCTAACCACATTCAGCAGCTTTAAGGCTCCCCTTCCCCGGTGAATGCTTGAAATCCCAAATTCATATACATTCACTTAGAAAAATACACATAAAATATATTCATCTAAAATCACAACAATTAATAAAATGTCCCAAAACCTAGCAATATAACTTAAAGCCTCTTAAATGTTATTTGAAGAGTATCTTAATTATTTTTAGAATATATTATATAGATTAATATGCAATAAATGTATGTGTAATTTAAAATAAATACACAGAAGTTGTGGGAGCAAAAGAATTCATATTACCCAAATTGGGAACATAAAATAGTGGTAAAAATCTGCATACTCAATCCTCCATGTCTAAATCTCATGATAGACTAGAGGATTTGCACATTTTCCATTCCTATAGATAAACCATATAAATTGACTTTTCGAGTAATACTGATATTATTGCCAGTAAGCTTTTGCTCTTTCCAAATGACTGCTTTATATTCTTGATTCTGGGAAGTATAATAAAAGAATTTAAACTTTTCATAACACAAAATAGATACAAACTAACCTCAAAAAGTGTCTTGCGATGCTTAGAATCTTGGACAGAAACATCTTTATTGAGATTATAGAGTCTCCCATCAATCTTGAAAATCGAAATGAGAATAGAAGTTATTCTTCAATATGAAACCACAGAAGCTTTTAGGTAAGTCAGAGTTAAACCTGTTTGCGCAGTTCAACCAACTCTTTACAAGAATCCTTGAACAGAGATAAGATCTTCTCAACCTCTGGGAATAAAGGTGTCGAAAGCGCTTGTGCATACTTTGCTGAATCAGATGGTGCTGACAGGTGTCCATTTGGCAAAGAATCACGCCCACCAATGTTACTATGTACTTCCAATGAATCTGCCTCTTCTTCTTGGAAAGATGGAAGGAGTTCATTCACCAAGTTTCCAAATAATGCGTCAAATGAAAAGTCTCCCTACACATTCGTAGTTCAAGCTATTTACCAAACCAATATCCAGCCCAAGCAACTAAGTTAAAGAGACATATTTCAAACTAATATTCAGCAAGCTCCTACCATCTATGCCTTGAATCACAGTTTGAGGCTTTACCTTAAAGTCATCGATGTCCACAATGAGAGGGAAAGAGGCGGCTGATGCAGATTCGGCCGTTCCACCGTTCTTGGTTTTATCTCTGGTCTCTCTCATCAGTCTGATGTCATGCAAATCAACACAACATTACAATAAAGTCATCCAAGCAGCGTTTTCATTATCAGATCAACATGGTCCTCTCAAATTACAGTATATCACGTACAAATGTAACCAAGAATTCCTTCAGGGAGTTGATTTTTAGTTCCGCGAACGAAGAATTTATCAAACTTGTGAAATCAAATCTGAAGTTTCATATGAAATACGAGGTAATGCGCTACAAACAATTCAAGTCATGCATGGGCAAAATCAAAATGAGATATGATAAATATTAAATAATTCTCAGAACAAAGAAGCTCAGGAAATTAACGAGTTTCAGCTGCCAAGATAAAACATGGTGAAGTTCACATAAATCATACACAAGATTTTGCAGCAACAGAACACTCAAGTCCGATCTCGAAGAGTAGCAAGGAAAGAGGGTTAGATACACCTCTTAGGCGAAATACTCAAGAGGATACCTTCTTCTTGGATGCTTTGCTATGCTGCGACTTGCAGAGACAGAATAGGTCCAACGAAAACTAAGTGCCTGAGAAATTTCTCAAATGGTGAATGATCTGGTCATATCAAAGTCTTTTACAAAGGGACGCAGGTCCATAATTTTCTGATTTTTTTCCACTTTTTCTATATACTTCGGTGTTAGATAACTTTTAGGTAGCGCTGAATTTTTTATTTTGTAAAAAATTAAGGGGCACCACTATAAGCATAAAGTTTAAAGTTATAAACAAAGTTATTAAAACCACAAAATGAGTGAGTGAAGAGTTGAGGGTTATAAATATAATTAAAAGAATAATTTTTTAAAAATTAAACTAGTTAATGCCCACCTCTTATGTATAGTACAGCATTATTTATAATTATCTATGTAGGATTAAATGACTTTGACAAAAAAAATTGGATTAAATACCCTTTTTATTCACTTCATGTGATTTTTCCTAATTTTTTATTGGAATTTTGTTCATCTCTCTCTATATCTGTGTGTCTCTGACTCTCAGCCCCCATCACACCCAAATAGTCGCAGCATTAAATGTCACTACAGAGCTTCTCCAGTCAAGAAAAAGAAAGAAAAGACATTAGGATGATGATAGGTTGTACTCCAACATCTCTCCCTTGTTTTATGAAGCTCCTCACTCTCTTTCCTCTTCCTTCTTCACTCTGAGCTCTTCTCTCTCCCTTCCCTTTTCCGACCTTCCTTGTTCATTGTGTTTCCTTTCCTCCATGGATCTTTTCCTTTCGTGCGACTCACCGTCGCTCTTAAGATTCCCGTCACTCCTCCTCCTCCTCCTCCGTGGTTCCCTTCATTCCTTCGACCAACCTCCTCCTCCTCCGTGGTTCCCTTCATTCCTTCGACCAAACTTTCCGTGATTCCCGAGTCCCTTAACTCCCAGAACCCAATTCAACTCCCGTTTAGATCGGCCGACTTGAAGTCACCGAGCCAACCCATTTTCCCCTTAAACCAGACCGGTTTTCCAACCGGTTTTCGGTTCGAACCGGCCGGTCTGGTTCAAGTTCACAAACCATGGTTGTAAGTATGATCCAACTCACGAACTCTAACTTAAAGAAGAGATATCATGCCGCTCGGCTATAAGGTCTTTTAAAGTAAATACAATTTTAATATACAAATTACAACTACCATGGAGAAATGGTTGGCTCCCTTTGTGTTAAATTATTTTGATAAAAAAATGATAAAATTGAGAGCATACAATATAATTCAAGTAATAAGAATACTGTTATGGACTCATATATAAGGCCCATTTGCTATGCTGCCCAACAAGGACAACTTATACCAAAATCCCATCATAATCAGGTAAGATACTAATTGGCCTATAATCAAGGCTATAATCATGGAATGTGTAGGTAGTGTGGCTGCGCATGGGCCAGGAGGTGTTGGGATCCGTACACGCAGCGAAAGAATTCTCATCCATTAAAACTTACGGATCCCTTGAGAAGATCCATTAACGACGTTTAGGTCAAGGTTCGTTAGAAACCGTACCTATGCGAACTCGTGAGCGCTTCCTTCAATTTGTTCTCGTGGGCTACCTACGTTCGATCAAACAGAGCCGACTTCGAGCGTCCACTCCCTCTACCTAGATCCACACGAATGCCTTCCAACACCGACGGCAAGCTAGCGCCTTCGCATTTCCGCGTCTCTTTTTTTTCTCTAGGGTTTCTCATGCTTTTCTAATACGTCTTGAAAAATGTCTCGTAGGTTTTTCAAAACTCAATCGACGTATTATATTCAAAATTAATCCTTATTAATCTTGAAATTTGAATTTGGATTAAAATAATATATTAATTAAATCTATCCAATAGATCTAATCTAATATATTTATTTAATTCGAATTAAAAGCCTTCGATTTAATTTATCTCTATAAATTAAATCAGATATGATATTTATCTATTTAATTAAATCAGATACTACATCTCAATTTAAATTAAATCAAATATATGATATCTTTATTCGAAAATTAAATCTAAGATACAATATCTCAATTTGTTTTAGATATTTAATTTATCAAATAAATTAAATACAAAAACAAATATTATATAATAATATTATAGTCTCTATTAAATAATATCATTATATTATTTTCAAATTTAATAATAAATATATATGTATATATATACACATCCTAGATTAAATACAGTATTCATTAAATCTTAGACATATATAAGATTCAATGAATCGACACTTTTTCTCGTATTGGGCTATTCTTGCGCGACCTACAGCCCACATGAGATTGATTGGCAATAGCGGCCGATATCAGTATCAACCCACAAGTCGCAAGCGGCCTCTAGCAAGACATTGCGACTACCCAATTCATATGAGGATCGATGATACGATACAACCTATCGTACAACCATGTCACGTCTCTTTTGTCACGCGATAATTTGGTCAAGGATGAGGTATGAATAATGTCAACTTCCTATTCTTGACCATTACTTTCTCGATTCTTGAGTAGTCTAATAATTGAAATGGAAACTCCTTTCCATCATAGTATGGCCATACATTTCTCAGACTCACTCATCGAGGGGCCCAATATTATCTCTCTACAAATGTGAGGGACAAATTCCATCTTGACCATTCACATTCCTCTGCATGAAAACCACTGATCCCAATCCAAGCCTTTATCATCACCCGGTCAAAGGTGACTTTTGACTAGGTCAAAAAGCAGTGACTCATCATGTAGGAATCTATGATGATCTCATATCAAAGGGCACTGTGATGCGGTTATACATGTATAACATCACAGGTGCTCGCTTGTGGATATTGTCCGCTTCGGCACACAAGGTCTCATGGTTTTGTTTTCGACTGGGCCTAGTCCATCAAAACGCGTCCACAAGGGAAAGGTCTACACACCCTTATAAGGCATGCTTCGTTCGCCTTTTCCAATCGATGTGGACTTCACACTCCACCCTCGGGGGCCCAAATAAACCCCGCCGGCACAACGACTCGAGCCCTGGCTCTGATACCATCTATAACATCACAGGCGCTCGCTTGTGGATATTGTCCGCTTCGGCACACAAGGCCTCATGGTTTTGTTTTCGACTGGGCCTAGCCCATCAAAACACGTCCACAAGGGAAAGGTCTCCACACCCTTATAAGGCATGCTTCGTCGCTTTTCCATCATGCGAGACTTCACACTAATAGCTTTGGGATAGTACCTCCCAAAGTGATGAACACAACCTTTGGCTAAAGCCTTCGATATGTATATGATGTGAAAAAATAGTATCCGTTCTTCCCAAAGTGGTGTCTAGCAGGTTTCCGGAACACTAGTAGCAACTTTGGGAAGAAGTGTGCACACTAGGAAGAAACATTTTATGGCCAATTTGATGATTTGTTACTGGCAGGTTTCCGGGTCACAGGGTAGACTGGCAGGTTTCTGATTCTACCATGGTTCTCTTCCCACTAAGTAAACTTCATAAAGAATAGCAAAACTGACATCTTCTTTTAATTATATATGTTTAGGATATTATTATTATTATGTAAATATTCTTTTTTTCTATATTATCTTGTTTTATTAGGATTACCAAATTTTGCCGATTTTTGTTTGTGTTCATGGGTCGCGATGATCCTTCTGGGGAGCAGAATTTCAAAGAAACAAACAAAGCAAAGGTCAGCTAGTAGTGAGAAGTGAGGAAGAACGTTCAATTAATTTTAGCTAGTTTTTATTTTATTTCATTTTATTTTTTTATGCTCCGCATAAGACATTTTTATTCAAGTTTTGGATTTTATGTTATTGTAATAAGTTAGCCTTGCACTTGTCCCAAGACAAATGCAAATGCGGTAACACTTCACAAGTTTGGTTATTTTGAATTTCAATAATTATTTATAAGAATCATTGAAATTTTATACTATGGTAATTGTTAGAAATTGGGGGTGTTACAAAATTGTAAAAGAGCCCCGTGTTCAACTTGGGTTCACTTTTGATACTAACTCAAGGGATCAAAGATCCCGAGTTAAGTAAATAAATGAGTAAAATAGTAATAATAATAATAATAATAATTAAAACAAGAGAGATGGGTAGTGAAGGTTATTTCCTTGTCATTTAGAAATGATTTATTTCTTTGAAATTATAATAATTGTATATTTAAAATAATTTTGTGACTTGTTATGTGATTATTATTAACATGTGAATTTTATTTCGCCGAGGACTAAACTTGTTTTAAGGAGGGTAGAATGTGATACCCTAATATTATTATTATTATTATTATTATTATTATTATAACAACAATAACAATAATATAGTAATAATAAAATTTAATAATAATAATAATAACAATAATATAGTAATAATAGAAATTTAGAATTTAATTGTATTGTTTTATAATTAGTAATTGGCAATAGTTAAAGAGCCCAGCCCAAAGCTAAACCCTAATTTTACATTATAAATAGAGGTCTAGCCGTCTAAACCTAGTGAACGCTCAATACTTTTCTTCTCTTCTACTTTTTCTTCTCCACGACTGTATCCTCTTTTCATACTCTGCGTCAATTATTCTTTTAGGAGGTTAGCAAAACGGAGACCATGTAATCCTAATCCTCAAAACAATAGAAATCAATTGCCATAGGTTGTATTTTAAATCCAAAACTATAGGTGTTGCGCTACATGTAGACTATTATTCACAATTTGCCTTCCTCGAATCTCGTGCATCTCTTTATTTGAATTTTAGATTGTTGTGTGCCGTATATACATGTAGGCTTGATCACAATTGTTGTTTGAATTTCGTGTAAGTATGTATGTGTGTGTGTATATATATAATGTATACAATTGCCTTTTTGCTTCGATTCGCGTGATTGAACCTGTACGCATGTTGCTTGATTTCCCTCGGCATATATGTTTCTATATCTAATATATAAAATTGTTTTTGCTTCGATTCGCATGATTAAACATGTACACCTCGGCATATATATATTTGAATTGATTACCCATATATACATGTATATTGATGGTCATGAGAATTTCTCATGACAACCTTATAGGAACCCATGAGTAAAATGGATAATGAGTAGAGCCAGGGAGTTAAATGATGGTCATGAGAGCTTCTCATGACAACCTCATAGGAACCCATAAGTAAAATGGATAATGAGTAGAGCCAGAGATTTAAATGATGGTCATGAGAATTTCTTATAACAATCTTATAGAACTCATGAGAATTTATTATGTGTATTAAAAATAATTTAACAAATGTGGGAGGATAGCTTTGGGATGATACCTCCTAAAGCGATGAACACAACCTTTGGGCTTTATGCCTCCAATATTTATATGATGTGAAAAGATAGTATCCGTTCTTCCCAAAGTGGTGTCTCGCGGTGTTTCCGGACACTAGTAGCAACTTTGGGAAGAGGTGTGCACACTAGGAAGAAACGTTTTATAGCTAATTTGATGATTTGTGACCGGGTGTTTCGGGTCACAGTGGTAGACCGGTGTTTCCTGGTCTACCATGGTTATCTTCCCACTAAACTAAATAGATTGGCGGGGTTTCCTAGTTTAAATAAATTTAAAAAGATAATAAATAATGTTTGATGCAATTACCATATGATTATATATGTTTGCTTTGATTAATATATTGAGCCATTTAAATTGTATTTTATTAGGATTACCAGCTTTTGCTGATTTTTGTTTGTGTTCATGGGTCGCGATGATCCTTCTGGGGAGCAGAATTTCAAAACAGAAACAAAGCCAAGAGTTAGGGCTAACAAAGGAGAAGTGAGGAAGAACATTCAATGATGCTAGCTAGTTTTTGTTTTATTTTTGTTTTATTTTCTTTATTCTGAATAAAACACATTTTTGTTTAAGTTTGGATTTATGTTATTGTAATAAGTTAGCCTTGCACTTGTCCCAGCACAAGTGCGGCGGTAACACTTCCCAAAGTTGTTTATTTCGATTCCCAAATGACCAAAAATGGCTGCAAACACTAGAAGCCGTAGCTAGATACTTCGGCAGGACCAGTTGCCGGAGGAACAACCGCAGCAGCATTTGGAGGGAACGATTCAACATGAGGACTCGGTCACTCCATATCAAAATCATGTTATAATGGAGACTGAAGGAGAGATAGCTGATACTGCAACTTCTCCAGCGTTCCCAATGGCTCCTCAAAACGGGATTACCCAGCAAGTTCTGCTACTCCTTTAGCCACAAGTTCAACAAGAAGACCCTTCAGCCTCCAGTGTTGAGAACTCATACATCCGCCTTTGCACAACACGTTGGGTTCGTGTTTAAGGCGGATGGATCGATGGAGCATCGTCATCGTCTTCGAGGCAAGAGGATATCCGACTGATGCAAGAGGTTATAGACCGATGAAATGCACTATGGCAGTAGGAAGAGAAGAGGAAAATGTAGTTGCTAGAGGAACATCTTGTTCGCATGGAGAACCCTGTTCGCCGTATGAACCGGGACGAGGTTAGTCCTAGCCGAGTAGCAAATTTTGCTTAAGTCAATGCTGGGGTCAATGTTGTGGCCTCTGCTCAAACCGGGTACAGAGACCCTCTAAGAATAAGATAGTTAAAGAAACGAGGTTGCTCTAAGCGTCTCGCACGAGTTGAGAATCCATCTCAAAATAGGAGCCTGGATGAACCCAAATGGGTTACTCCTCGCCTTCTATTCAAGTTGACGCCGAAGGACCTCAGAATGATAATGTTGTAAAGAGCTTGGTCAACCGAGATCAGGTTCGGACTCCCGAAGCTCAGGGTCCAGATCATACGTCTTTGAAGAACAAGCAAGCTGAGCTTGTCCGGGATACCGTAATGTCAAATCGAGATGCACCACCACAAACAAAGAGCATTCCCTAAGAAGTATAGAAGAAAGTATAGCAAGGGGTAATAACAAGCCCCCTTCTGACGAGATTGTAGATGCTCCGTACCCAAAGAACTTCAATTTGGCCGACCTGCCAATATATGATGGAACTCAGGATCCACAGGCTCATATTAATACTTTCGACATGAGGATGTATGTGAGGCAAATTGAAGAGCTCATCATATCTCGGTTGTTTGTTGCGACCCTACGAGGTGCTGCGCAGGTGTGGTTTCACACTTTGCCTGCAAAGTTGATCCAGAACTTTGAAGATCTCGGAGATAAGTTTTTGCTGAACTTTGCGACAAGCAAGAAACAACCGAAGTCTGAGTTTACCCTGTGCAAGATTAAGCAACACCCAGAAGAGACCCTCTAGAAGTATTTGAACCAATTTAGAGATGCGCGCATTGCAAGTACATGGATTAAAGGAGAGTGTACACTTGCATCTAATCATAGCAGGCCTAGACTCTTCATCCCGGCTGGCCAAATCGATTTTCAAGGAACACGTTGAAACCCTAGAGGATTTCAGGACTTGGTCGAAGAAGTATTTAGAGTTGGAACAAGTGGAAATCGCCAATGCTATGGTGAAAGATAGAGGAAAGAGCCCACCTTCGAAGGGAAAGGAATAGTCCAACAGATTTTTGAAAGCGAAGGAGGAGCACCGAAGCCAAAAGCAAGAGTTCCACGGACGGAACCCGGACAACAAATCTTGGGGAAGCAGAGCTGAAGGAAAGTATGAGAAATATACTCCTTTGAATGTTTTGCGTTCTCAACTCTGGAAGGAGGTAGCCCTCACTGAGATGAAGAAAGTAGACCGACCTTGGCCACTTCATAACAAGGCGGCCTTAGATCAATCTCACTACTGCGAGTTCCATGACCAAGCAGGACACACTACAGACCAGTGCTGGGATCTGAGGGATGCCATTGAAAAGTTTGTCTGGGAAGGAAAGTTGCGTCAGTACGTGATCAGAACCCAGGGGTGGACAAATAATAAACGCCAACATGAGGGATGGAGCAAGAGCCCGACTGCTGAGAAGAAAAGGTAAGATCAAAAGCAGAAGAAAGCAGAAGGTAGTGATGGAGAGTTCCCTGAAGTTGAGTATAATGTAACGTTATCAGTGGAGCATTTGGAGGGGAAGGAGATTCGGTCAGTTAAAGGAAGAAATATTTGAGGTAGGTCCTCTCCATTAGGGATCACCCGGAGTTCAAGAAAGACTATGAAACCGGAACCCCCTTACACTGCCTTACCAAGGAAGATCTGAAGGATGTAGCTCCGTGCCACCATGATGGTTTGGTGATTACTCGGAACAATGGTAAATTGTCAGGGTGAAGAAGATTTTTATGGATGTCGGAAGCACGGTAGACATTCTCTTATGGGATGCATTCAAGCGAATGAAACTCGACCCAGAGGATCTAAAGCCTTGTAAGACAACCTTGACAGGCTTTAATGGGCAGGACACTCGTCCAAAGGGGTATATAGACCTCAGGTTAACACTGGGGACAAAAGAGTCGTTCAAATCCGAGCGAGTCAGATTTGTGGTAGCCGACTTCCCATCCTCTTATAATATAATCTTGGGGAGGCCCACCATTCATAACTGTGATATGCTGGTGTCTACTAAACATCAAAAGATCAAGATGGTGAGTAACAAGAATAAAGTGGTTACCATCAAAGGAGACCAAAAAGAGTCTCGGCAATGTTACTTCGAGACGGTTAGAGAAAATGAAGATGGTCCTTTTTCTCTACCCCGGGTCAGAAAAGGAGAAGGGAGTTTGGCTAAAACTAAAGCAAGACAGCAAGTCAAGCCGGTAAATATGGTAAAGTTGGATTTACGAAAAGATGATAAGGTCCGGAGACTAGAACCAGATGGAGAATTGGAGGATTTTGCACTGGGCCTGAGCGAGACAAGTCACCAAAATAGGGAAAGGTCTAGATGCCGAAGTTTGAGCAAAGTTGGTAGAATTTTTGAAGACCAATCAAGACGTGTTTACATGGAATTCGTCCAAAATATTGGGGATTGATCCTAAGTTTTGTTGTCATAAACTTGCAATTAATCTGGGATCTATCCCGATGGCGCAAAAGAAGAGAAAATTCGACCCAGAAAGAAGAAAGGCCCTAGACGAGCATATAAAAGAACTAATGGATGCCGGTTTTTTCTGAGAAGTCCAGTATACTACTTGGTTGTCCAACGTCGTGATGGTAAAAAAGCCAAACGGGAAGTAGAGAGTTTGTACAGACTATACTGATCTAAATAAGGTCTGTCCCAAGGACGCATATCCCATGCCCAGTATCGACCAGTTGGTTGACAATTCATTTGGTTTCCAATTTCTTTCTTTCATGGACGCATATTCGGGGTACAACCAAATTGCCATGCATCCTTACGACCAAAAAAAAAATGCATTCATCATAAAGAAGGCAAATTACTGCTATAACGTGATGCCTTTTGGTTTGAAGAATGTCGGGGCAATGTATCAGAGAATGATGAATAAGGTGTTTGAAGACTAGCTTGGGAAGAATGTAGAAGTATATATCGACAACATGATCGTCAAGCCCAAGAGCTAGCAAGTCATGTCCGAGATCTGCAACAAATATTTGATAAGCTGAGGGCCTATCGAATTCGGTTGAACTCGGCCAAATGTGCATTTGGAGTCCCGACAGGAAAATTCTTGGGTTTTTTTGTTGACAAACAGAGGAATAGAAGTCAATCCGGATAAATGCAAGGCCGTGCTGAACATGAAGGCTCCAAGAAATAAAAAAGAGGTGTAGCAGTTAACAGGAAGGTTGGCTGCCTTAACCCAGTTGTATAAGCTAGATCTGGGTGAAACTTTTATTTTGTACCTATCCGTGGGCGAAGAAGCGAAGCGCTGTTCCGGTCGAGAAACGAAAATGGCCAAGTACCAAAGTACTTCGTTAGCCGTGCTCGCAAGGCTCGTAGTCGAGATATCGAAGCTAGAGAAAATGACATTTGCCTTACTTACTACGCAAGATGGCTTCGCCCATCTTTTCAAGGCCACTTTATTGTGGTCGACATGTCAACCAATCTGGTGTGCTCCATAACCGGACTTGGCCGAAAGAATGATCACCGGGCTATAGAACTATCTGAGTTCAATATCACCTACGAATCCAGGCATGCCATTAAATCACAAGCGTTGGCCGATTTCGTGATGGAGTTAACCTCATCAGAAAGATGGGAATCTGGGGATACGAAGATTTGGAGAGTGTTCGTCGATGGCTCATCTAACGCTAAGGGAAGCGGAGCTGGGATTATAGTAGAGAGTCAAGAAGGAGTTTCAATGGAGCACTCCCTCCGACTCAATTTTCTGACATCAAACAACCAAGCAGAATATGAAGCTCTCATCGCCGGGCTACTTCAGGCTAAAGAAAACGGAGCCAAGAAGGTTCACGTCTCCACCAATTCTCGCCGTGGCAAAGACAAATCGAGGGGACATACCCGAAAGACTGGCTATCACCCAAGAGGGGGGTGAATTGGGTGTTTGATAAAAACTTATCGTCTTTGAAAATCTTTTCGCAATTTACTAAAAGTAGTTTGTACGACCGTAATGATTTATGAAGCAATAAACAGTCAATCAAACATGTATGCTGGGAATATAAGAGATAAGGGAAGAGAATATGCAAACCTAGATTTATACTGGTTCGGCCAATCCTTGACCTACATCCAGTCCCCAAGCTTCACTTGAGATTTTCAATCCACTATCTTCTTTCAACTTGATTACACGCTCTGTACTTGAAGTAATCCTCTCACTAGGATTCACTCCCCTTACAAGTCGTAATCAATACACCCACTTGATTACACACTCGCACTCAAGTAACCCTCTCACTAGGATTCACTCCACTTACAAGCTGTAATCAATACAATGGGTTTCCCACTCAAGATCACCCAATCTTGAGTAACTCTCAGATAGTATGGAAGGATGTTTACAATAAATCTTCTCTCTCAGAAGTGCATGAATAAACAATGAAGCACAATACAAATGATCTCACTCTCTATGATAAACTATGTAATCATTTGAAAAACAAACAGAGTAACTAAGATTTAAGATCGAGTATGAGCATTTTGAAGTTGTAGGCTTGTGTCTTGCTCCTTCGTCTTGAATCTGACTTTTTTATAGGTAGAGATCAATATATGAGCGTTGGATGAAGAAATATAGCCGTTAGACTCGATGGAAACTAGCCGTTAGAACTTCGTTTTCGAACCAATGACGAATACTCGAGTATTCATTTGGAAACTCGAGTATCGAGGTTGTTGGGTAACCCGCATTCCTCTCTGTTCGATCAATACTCGAGTATTGAGATGGAAACTCGAGTATTGGAAGATGCTCTAACATTCGCCGCTCTCTCGTCGATGGAAACTCGAGTATTGAACTTACATACTCGAGTATTGACCTTGTTGAACTAACCATCCACTTTCGAGGGTTATATCTCCTTGGTCTGAACTCCGTTTTGGTTCGTTCAACTCTTGATGGAAAGCTTTGTGAGTGTAATTTCATATGCCACCAATTTCATCTCACTCGGATTTTTAGTTTGTGAGTTACACTCAAAACATTGAAGCTTGGTTTGCTGTGTGGCGTTGATTTATCTATCAACTTCCACAATTCATATCTCTCTCATATGAACTCCTTTTATCTTGAATTTTATATTCAAATGACGCATTGGGAGTCTAGTTTCATATGCAACTGATTTCACTTCAATACGATCTCTGGTTTGGAAGATATCATCGAATTACCATACGTCGCCCATGCTGAACGTGAAACAGAGCTAATCACCGCTGCATACTCGAGTATTGACTTGGATACTCGAGTATTGCTAGTCCGTAGAGGCCGAGAAGTCAAGACACTACAATACTTGAGTATTAATGAACATACTGAAGTTTTGACTCCTAAACTCGAGTATTGAGTTCTTCACTGAGTTTTCTCATCCCGAGGCATTTTTCCTTGTTTAACTCTAAATTGAGCCATTCCAACTTCCATATGATCTTGGAGGCTTCTAGCATCAATATAAGAACTTGAATAATGATATCTTCATTCCATTCAACAAGTTCTTCCTTTTTCCATCTCCCAACTTGATCATTCTTCATAATCCAACTCTTTCTTCCTTCTCTTCTCTTGATCATTCTTTGTCATTCAACTTGAACTCACCATTCTCTGTCATTCTCTGCAAGTTCTACCTTCTTCAATATTTCCTCTTCTTCTTGATTATTCCAAAAATCCTTTAATAAGTTATTGCTTCCTTGACATTCTCGATATTATATTGTGTGCAAGAACTTCTTTCTTCAATCCCTTATTTCCTTCTTGGTTATTCCCCATGATTGAACACTTTCTTTCTTCTCTTCTCTTGATCATTGCCAAAATACTGTGTAACTTCTTGCTTCCTTGGCATTCTCTCCCATTCAACTTGGAATAACATCTTGCTTCCTTGACAACCTCTCGCAAGTTCTTATTTCTTGATCAATCTCCATTATTAAACTTTGCATCTACATTCAATACAAGAACAAATTAAAGTATAATGTAAATGTAGTATGCAACCTTTTTGCTCTTAAGAATGACATCTATATAAGACATCATCAAAACTAATCATATATAACAATACCAAGCCAAGGGCCCTTTGATGATAAAGTACTTGGGGAAGGTGAAAGAAGCCATGGCAGATTTTGAAGAGGTGACTATTGTACACATCTCGAGAGGAGACAATACCAGGGTCGACATTCTGTCCAAATTGGCAAGTACCAAGAGCCCGAGTAATCATCGAATTGTGATCCAACAAAGCTTGTCAAAGCCAATTTGTATCATGATGATCTCAGAACCGGTGATTGGAGAAAGCCAATTGTCGATTACCTTGAAAGAGAGTTCTCCCGCACGACTCAACGGAGGCAAAGGAGTTAGTACGAGAAGCGACTTGCACGTGATTGTAGATGATCGCTATACCGTAGGGTTCTCGCATTCTCTAATGCCGAAATGCTTGAATTAGGAAGAAGCCAAGTATGTTTTAACCGAAATCCATGAAGGGATCAACTGGGTAAAGACACGGGTGCCAAGGCACTATCCTAGAAGGCTCGCGAGCTAGGTATTACTAGATGACTATGGGCGAGGACTCGAAGGACCATGTTCAAAACGTGTGCCAGTTGCCGAAGCATGCCGTAATAATATGGTCTCCCCCAGCAGAACTAAAATCCATCTCGGCTCCATGGCCATTTCTCAAATGGGGCATGGATTTATTGGGACCTTTCAAAGCGGATCAGGACAATTACGATGGCTCGTAGTGGCTGTTGATTATTTTACCAAGTGGATAAAAGCTGAACCCTTGACAACAATCACCTCGGCTCGAGTATAAAGGTTTTTCGAGAAGAACATAATTTCCCGATTTGGGATCGTGGCCGAGCTAATAACGGATAATGGGACCCATTTTGTTGATAAGGGCTTCAAAGAATTGATGTCTGGCTTCTAGATCAAACATCGTTTTGCCTTCGTGGAACACCCACAATCAAATGTACAAGTTGAAGCAGCGAACAAAGTCATTGTGGATGGACTGAGAAAGCGAATGGAAGAAGCGGGGTCCAGTTGGGTCGAACAGCTTTATTGTGTCCTATGGGGATACCAGACCAGTATTCAAATATCCATTGGGAAAACTCCATTCAAATTAGCTTATGGATGCGAGACTATGATCCCTGGGGAAATAGGCCAACCTCGGAGAAGAATCCAAGCTCTTTAGGCAGAGGAGGATAACAATGAAGCGTTGGCGGTAGAGTTGGACCTGATTGATGAAGTCAAAGTCACGGCGCATTGCCGTGATATGACCACAAATAACTCATCATGGCAAGATACAATAAAAAGGTGAAGCCCCGATCATTCGAGAAGGGTGATTTGGTGCTTCGAAGAGCCGACATAGGCAACAGAAACGCCAAGGATGGAAAGCTTGCGGTGAATTGGGAAGGTCCTTACACGGATTAGTGAAAATCTCGCAAAGGAGCTTATATGCCGGAGACTTTGGAAAAGAAGGCGATCAAGAGAACATGGAATGCGACAAGCCGAAAGTATACTACGCTAAAGCCGAAGTTCCATGTTAAGACGACTATGTCGCCAAGTCTATTTAAAATTCCTTTTTGGAATCATTTTGAGACGACTATGTCACCAAGTCTATTTGAAATTCCTTTTAGGGATTATGTAGAGACGACTATGTCGCCAAGTCTATTTAAATGAATGAATTCAGGGTAAAGAAACTTCTTTTCAGTTAAACAAAGCTGCAGTGAAAGGTCCTCGCGACCATGATGCATCAAAATTGTTTTTTCTGGGGTAATAAAGTGAACCGTTATGCCGACCCCGATCAAAGTTGAAATGTTACGCTTTGGTTAACAAAAATTGAACTTGAACATGTGACGAATTGCCTTTACTCCGATCAAATTCCGTCGACTGCCGGAATGTCATGTGCTAGATTAATTAAAATCTCCACAAATATAATACTTGGTTATAATTCTGCATAAATGTTTTGGACTCTGGCCCAGTCATTGAATAGAACCCAACAAGTAAATGCGAGTTCATAAAGTGCAACGAATGCAAGGAGATAATAAAGCTCGGAGAAACATCCAGGTTCGATAAGAAATGAGCATATTAAACAATTTGCATAAAAACAAGAAGTACTTTTCATTAATTGTGATTTGTTTACATATTGGAAAAATACGTATGAGATTTTCTTGGTCAAGGTGGAAAAATACGTATGAGATTTTCTTCAAAGTGTCCCTAATACTAAATGTTTTTTTGAGGGGCAAAAATAACTATGAACTTTAAAAATTGGGACAAAAGTATTCATGACCAAGAAATATAACATAAGAACATTAGTTCTTATGATGGGCCCATACTATTATTCTGAAAATACCAAAATGCCCTCAACCGAAAAAACAACCCTCCCCTTCCCAACCTTTGATTCTTCGATGTAAGTGTGTATTTAGATTAGCTTTTGTAGAATATTTTTTTTTGATTTACGAGATAAACATGTGAGAGGAATTTTGTCTCGACTTACGAAAAATGGCTTTTGAAACCATAATTTCATGGTTACCAAACATGCATTAAGAAGCAAGCAAAGGAGGACCGAGAGCAACGACATCGATCCTCCACCGCCGACGGCGGTTATAGGTGCTAGAAGCATGTACAGCTTTATGGTGCGATCAAAGGAAAGATCGATGGTTTATTGAGGAACTTGATGGCGTTTGTAGCCACCATGTTATTGGCACGGTCGAAAGCTTGATCAAGACCCAAATCCTCTCAAGCGTGTCATTTAAAAAGGTGATCAGAGGGCTGTCGTTGTTCAATCAATTCACTGGTTAGAAAGCATACGAGGTCAGGTCATAAAAGTCACCAACATGGAACAAGGCATCACCTTTGTCAGCAATCAAGATATTCGAGTTGAAACAGGTTCAATAGCATTGATCAGAGCATCAAAATCCTTCTGGAAGAAACAAAATGGTGAATTTTATTTCAGTTGTGTTTTTGAGGTATTCCTTGAGTATGGGGTTGCTATTATTGTTCACATTGAAGCTATGAAGCATAGCATATTTGTTTGCATTTACAAAGAACGAAGCTTGCTGAAGATCGAAGACATTGTTTTTTAGACGGTAGAAATGTAAACAAACCCAATCCCAATGGAAGCCTAGTTGAGTCAAATTGAAGGAGTATTTAGCTTCATATTTGAAAACCCTCGCGCTTGAGTAAATCAGGGAGGAGATAGCTATGAAATGCTTAGATTGAAGAATTACATGTTGAATAGGGAGGTTTTTATTTTATTTTATTTTGAGTTGGGGCTATTTTAGTATTTCTAGAATAATAGTGTAGACCCTACCACAAGAATAAACAACGTTAGATTAAATTTAGGGCTTGTTTATATTAGTGTTTGAAAAGCATGTTCATGAAAGTTAAGACAAAACTCCTTTTACATACTTACCTCGTTCACACGTTGGAAAAACAATTTCTACCGCTAATCCAAACAAGCACTTAACTCATGGTTACTTTTCCCCCAATTTTCAAAGTGCATAGTTACATTT